>CCAG010001092.1:0-61304 GCA_001077435.1 Glossina morsitans morsitans | reverse complement strand
TGAAATGAAGTTAAAAGTACAAAGCCGATCCTAAAAGTACTAAGTTTCTCAAAGCCAGCAAAGCAAAGTGAAGTGTCAGTAAAATCAATTAAGTCGTGAACTAAAGTGAACATCACATAAAACAAGTGAAGCTCTCATTGTCAAAAGTTATAAGTTAAACGCGTAGTTTTCCTCTTTTTTCTTTTCTAATTTCTGACCAAAAAGTATTCTCAGCAGGTGGAAATATACAAAAGCAAGTGAGTACTTGATATAGTTCGCCCAATTCGGTCTCGTAACTACAAATTATCTTGTAGGTGGACTCCGTTATCCGGCAAGGCTATCCCGGGTCGTAGGAAAACATCTCCCAGCCTTTATCGATCGAGCATTGCTTATAGTTGCGGCAACAAGCCAATCGTAATCTAAATACGGTCTACCGCCCATACCGGGACTGGATATGCCGACTTGATGGTCATTCTTCTAAACTACTTAGCCATGACATGGCCACATGCCAATCGCAATTGAAGTGTGGTCTACCACACTGGCAATCGACTGCTGATAGGCTGGCATAACTTCCTTGTCTAATGAGGAAGTCTTTATATTAAAGAGGGTGCAAATTTAGCGAAATAAATTCTTACCCCAAATTTCTATTTTGAGCGAATTTTAACAGTAAAACGTTCAAAATTAGATCGTGGAGCCATATAAAGGTTTGTTTAAATTTAGTATAGTAAACTCACTTGTCGCTACTCTATTCTGAATCAATTCTCATCACAACATATAAGCGGGTTTCTGAGTTTTTTCCGAAATGCAATCCGTCCTCGCTTACATAACGAATGAAGAACAATGAAATAATTTTCTTCATTTAATAAGGTTGTGCGAAATGGTTCGCGCAATACGCTAGAAGTAACATGTACACTAGGGGGTGCTTATGCCACGTAACGCCATAAGCTCTATTCTATCTACTCTACCGAATATGAATAGTTCTTCAAACCCATAAATACATGTCAACAGCATAAGTTTTGTATATCACACGAGATAAGACCAGACCGCTTTGCGTCAGCAATAGTAAAAGCTTGTGTGGCAAGTGTTAAGGCTTCTAATCAAATATACTAAAAGTGATTCAAAATTTAATCCTAATCAGGGATACGTAATATATCCCCAACTATGCAATTATGTCATCATACTTCTCCGGTTATAGGCATACAATAGTCAAAAGTATGCTGCGGTAATCGAAAAGTAATGAGACCGTGAGGTTTTTTCAATATTCGTTGCATAGTATATTATGAATTATAATACGTCCCGTGGACCAAACCATAGTATTAAGCAGAAGGCATTAAACGTCTTTTAGATAAAGTTATTCGTAACAGTTGTGGACAGTTGTGGATCTACAAGTAAGTGGATTTTTGCGGTAATGATATTTCACTTTCCGCATGCAGCTGAAATCCTTTTCTCAGAATATTCTGAGATACATTATTCTCAGTGGGTTAAAGGGATAAAACTGATTCGAAGAGAGCTATTTTTTTTTTACTACCGCTACCAAATCCAAAAAAAAGAGCTTTTTATATGGATAAGCCCGGAGCACTATGCAACAACACTTTAAAATCGTTTATAAAACATTTATGTGCGAGCATTACTGGAGCTTTCAGCACATAATTAAAGTGCAATGAAATGTATTTTAATTATTGAATGAAGTAGTTTTTTTTTAATTTAAAATGTTGCATGCGTTCTTGGCGTTTTAACAATTACTGAGTAACATTCTTCTTTCTCTGTTTCTCACTCTTTCTTAAAATTGCTTTTGACTATTTTTATCGTTATATATATGTATATGTATATGTATATGTATATGTATATCTATATAAGTGCGTGTGTCCGCATGGGCATTAATGTATCGAATTAATAAACAAGAAACAAGAATTATGCAGTGCGTGAAGAATCTTGCGATACTCATCTTTGGATTTTTATTATGATATCGTCTTATCGTCTACTATAAGAAGATATTTGAGTCCAAGTTTTTTATGCTCTACACCAGGTATATTAAGTTCCTGCAGATGCATGTAACATTCAAAAGGATTTACGGCCTTTCATTATACCGATCGCTTCGAAATTATTAACATCATCTCATGGGTCTAATCTCTTTGCATGTGTTGTCATATTCAAAATACAGAGCGCAATTTTTGTGAGAGTTTTGATCCAAGTAGGTACGCTACGCTAAACAATTTGAATCGTTTTTCTTACCACAACTTATATACAGTGCCTTCATTTGAAAAATTTGTATTAACAAAGTTTCAAAAACTATTGACAAAAATCAATGGTTTGAGGAGGCCAATTTTTGGAAGTCCCTTCCATATAGCAAGTCTTACGAAAAGAAGGGCTTTATGTTACAAAAATGCCCCATCTTTAATATTTTATTATGAAAGTTGATGGATAGCAATAATTTAACACACAAATCAATTAGACCTAATTTAAGCTTTATAGGTCTATTTTTTGAACTCCACCTCGTATAAACGTTTTAACATAAAAGATGATGTATATTAAATAGATGTATATTTTCTCTTTTTTCTCTTTTTGTTCGCGAAACAGTTAGAAAGTTGGATGTGTTGGATGTGTGCCAAGTCGGTAAAGTGTCTTTACCGACAGAGCACTCATTACATTTATGACCAAGCATGATCTCTTTGCACCGATGTCTGAACCGACTGAGTACTTGCTGCAGCTACGGTCAAAGGATACTCTACCGCACTTGGCAAAGAAATCTAATGTTTACCATGTTATGACGAAAACAAATGAAGAATAAGAAGATCTTTTATAAGAAAGTAAATTTTGCGAAGTTTAGACGACGTCAGCTCACGTTTCGGGAACCTAACCACATAAGGCTTTCTAGGCTATACATCATTTTTGGTATTTTGTCATAAAAATTTATGAAGGCTTATATAAAGCAAAGTACCGCAGGGTATTTTGTAGTCGCCTTTGCTCGATTATAAAGTTTTTCTTTCTATTATACCTAAAACCTTGAAGTTATGCGATCGTGATTTTAGCAAATGGTTTCGCTATTCCTATTGATCAAAAATATATACACGTCATTACGAGAAAAAAGAAGCTGGAAATACTGAAATATGAATGAATAAAGGAATGCATCGTATATAACAGTCTATACGAATACAGGGACATTTTTTTACCTTACATCGTTTATGGTAAAAGGTTATATTATGCTTGTGTGGATGCATACAACTGGGTGTTGTATGGAGTTAAAATATACCCACCTTTTATTATATATACATATATATACATATACGTACTGATCGATTCGTAATCACTTTCCGAATCGAAAAGCTTGTTCATCCGTTTGTCCGTCTGTATTTTTATGTTTAGCCTAGAATGCGTAATTTTTGAAAATATTTTGATGAAGTGTGGTACAGAGACGACGGTTGGACCAAAAATGAACGCTATCGGAAATGGTTCCGATTGGACCATTTATTCGTTTACTGTTCATGAAAGGCTTTACTGTGAAGAGATGTTATATGATTAAATAATTGTATTAAGCGAAGTGGTAATGGTGTATAGTGGCGCGCTGTTTTTTTTTTATTTTTAATATCTTTTAAGATACTTTTAAGAGAGGGCGTTATATAAAGCATTATAAAGTTAATACACCCTCGGGTGTGTGATGATGACTACAACAAACTAGATTGAAAATATTTTCTACTTAAATCATAATTTCATTTTTTAGTGCACTTTTGCTCTTGAGTTACTGTTTCATAAAAAATATAAGTGCTTTGCTTATAAAATGTTATTAATTAAAGTAAAACAAACATCTCTTGAGAATTGTTTAGATTAAAACCGACAAAACCGAGAAAATTCTTTTATATCTAGTGTAGGATGAATTTAAAATTACTTAAATTTACTTTCTACTGTAAATATATTCATCTTATATTGATCGCTTTAATTATATAAAAACATGATCACATGTTTATTTATATTTAGTAAGCGATGAATTTAAGCAAATTATTTTGCTCTTAGTGTTACATTTTTACAATACCATCTGTATGTATATGTACGCACATGCATATATTCTTAAGAATTTACGTATCACACATAAATATTTAAATAGTCGTCTGAAAGCAATGGCAGATCTTCTACTCATTGCACCCTAATTAAATTTTGACGATGAGATGAGATGAGATGAGAGTGAAATTAAGGCAAGTTACTCATGTCCTCACGTTTTTTACTTTTTACCGAAGGATGACGGGTATGTTCATTTTGTCAAAACGTTTGCAACGCCCAGAAGGAAACATCAGACACCCACAAAGCATATATATTCTTGATCTTCAGCATCAAATTCTGAATCGATTCAAGCCTGTCCGTCTGTCGGTCTTAGTAATGTCTGTTGTAAACATTCTCCTGGCCGCAAAAAGAAAGCTATCGAGTCTAATTGGCCCAATAACCTATAGCAGAATCTACAAAAAATTAAACGTATATTCAACGGTCTATAGTATCTCTAAATATGTGGTAAAAATCGGCCCCGCCCCACTCAATTTTATAGTGCGTCATTATTTCTCTTTTTTTTGAAAACTTTGCATAAGGAACAGAAGCAAGATTGCAAAACCCCTCCATAAAGTATATAAATTCTTGGCCAACTTGAAAATCGAAATGCATCTGTCCATCTGTCCATCTGCGTAAACGTGTAGTATCCGTAGTAAACATTACCCGGTTCGCTAAAATGAAGATACCGCCTACAAACTGTGAACAAATTTGCTTTCCATGTTTTTGTTTCTTATTCATAAAGTACAACACAGGCACCATGCACCGGCGAAAATTACCCTCGTCCACTTAATCTTAGAGAGTATGGAATATCATTAGGATAACGATGATGGATTTAGAAGATTCGCTCATAACCGAACAATAATTTTCTTAGTGGTTTCAATTAAAAAGCTCCGTATTTTATAAAAATTTGGAAAAATTATACTCAAAGGTACTTTGTTGTCAACTACGTTTTAATAAAAAAAAAAAAATTGCGAAAACTTTTACTGAAATTAAAACAAATTTCAATGAAATTTGAAAAAAGTTCATGTTTACCAAACTCTCAAGAGCTTAAAAGTTAAGCGAAATTTTCTCAACGCAATGGCATTTTGTGAAAGGAGGAAAAGCCAAATCATCCGCAAAAATTTCCCAGAATTATTCATTTACATTTATGAAATTTATTCCATGTTTACATGAAATAATTACATGAGTTCTTAAAGAATCACACCGTGTGCATAATATCACAGTTAGCCTTGAGGAGCAAAATCTGTGCAAGTCATATTAGAGGGGCGAAGATGGATTTTTTGATTTGTGAACTAATACTGATTACTATTATGCACAGCTTGAAACGTGACTATTACTATTTTGCTGTTTCTTGGCAAAAGAATAAGCAAAATAATCGATACAATCAAAAGACGGCTTTTATATATATTTCGCACACAATATATACATATATATATATATATATACGTAATGGTGATTGTTCTGCTGCTGACGGGATTTGTGGAAAATGTATGAACTCTGTATCCAATAATCTACTCAAACATTGTTCAGGACATCTTTGCTTTAAGGTAAAAGCCATTCAAAGCGTACCTAAAAAATACTCCAGAATATCGAGAAAGGAAAAAACTTTCTCAAAGTTTTCAATATTCAAAAAATTTCAGCAGCGCTGTACGGTAAGCTGGGTACTTTTCTGTCAATGACTCTTAAATACAGTTTAATTTTAATTGAATTTCCAATGCAGAAACTCTCGTTTTGGATCTCCCATAAGATCTCGCAGATCCAATTGCCAATTGGGTAAATGGCATAATAATATGCAGTATTCTACTGAAACAATGATGAGATGTGTGAAAATATTAAATCATTGGCCAACTTTTTCTTCCTTCTTGATGGGACAAATCATTAGGGGGACGTCCACTGCTCGCGTAACACGGTGACGGTCAGAAAGAAGCAAGGAAAGCGAAAGAAATAAGGAGGACGGTGATGGTGGCCGTATTGTAGTGGGTTTATACCCTATTCGTAGGTGTTATATCTTTACCTTTTGAGCACTCACCTATATATATAGTAAACTCTACCGAACTGATATCTGAACCAACGATCAATGACTTGGTATTTGCGATTCTTATCTACTCGGCTACTCATAATTAATTGGCCCATTTCCGCCATAAAGCTAAGTGTTAACACCAATGTGGCTTCGCAATCATGCATACAGCTCTGTCTTTAAGGCCAAGTTTACATGGTTGTTAATATTACATATTATTGACAACTTCCTTTCTATACCCACTGACTGATGATAGAGGTATATTTGTTTTGTTTGCAACATCAAGCTTCTGAGCTGAGAGTTTTTAAATCAATTTAAGCATGTCCGTCTGTCCACCCGTCTCTTTGTGTAATGAGAATTCTGCTCGTAACCAAACAGGAAACAAATTGTTTTAAATTTGGCGGAAACTTTCGAAGGCTTTGTGTGCAGATTGATATTGAAATTGCACCACATCGATCAAAGGGTACCCCCACAACACTGCATAGCCCGAGACCATCTCTTTTTTTGAAAAAATAAAAAAATTTGGTTTGTTACTTGCAACCCGCAACAGATACAACAATAAAAACTCGCATTTGTATTCTATGCAATATCCTGCAACATCTGTACAAAAATTGAAAAAATCCCCCATGCTTACGCAATATTATAGAATATTGAAGTTTCATTCTTTCGTCGAAACGTTTGCAGCATTCAGAAAGAATGCCTTCAGAGATCCTGTACCGTCTTCATATTATCGATTAGTATCAAATGTGAGCCGTTCTAGACAGGTTTATTAGTCCGTCTTTTCGTCTGCCTGTTAATTGGTCCGGTACACGTACTTACGATCGTAAAAATATAAATTTCTATTTTTATTCAGATCAGCCACCATTATAGAGTAGGGAAATTTAATGTTGTTTGTACTTTTTTAGGATAACGATGATGGTTATAGAAGACTCGTTCACGGCCGAGTATAATTTTCTGCCATTTTCTTTTTGTTTTACATTTTTTCTTTTTAGCAGTAAAACGGTTCGGGGATATTTATATAATAGGGTGTAGAGTTTTTTGCATCAAACCATAATTTAAAATAACATATATATTTTTTTTAATCCTCGTCCATTCAATCTTGTGCCGTACTCACCTATTACCAGAAAATATATGATTTCTTGAGTGCAAATGAATCACTCAAATATAATTCTGGCCATCGTGAGGATATCTCTTTCTAAGGAGTCCAGGGAAAATCACGTCTCAGCGATTAAAAATATTGTTTGCATTTTAGTGAGTGCAATTTAATTGAACGACGAATGTGAATGTGTGCTTTACCTCTCCTAATGAAAGACAAGATTAAGGAATAGCAAAGCGAACTGCATTTATCCTAACAAATCGAGTAGCGGAAGCAATGTATCCCAGTTAAGTGCCTATTTTGTCACAAAAAAGATTTATCTACGCGACTTGAAAAGAGTCAAAATAGCAAAGAGAAAAAGAAAAATCATTCGATGATTTCAACTTTCAATTTTACTGCATAAAGAGCTCATATGCGGGCGGTCAGTATAAGAGCTATTCATAATTCATAAGTTATGACATGAGTATTTTGATTGTTGTTACCTAAATATTTCAAAGGCTGTGAAGATAAATTCGAATTTAACTAACAAAGACATCTACTATTTCCCTTAGCAGAGCTATATTTAGAATTAAGATATAGTTCTTTGGATTTGGAAGCCTACCGCGTCCAGATTAGCAAACTTAAAATGCTTTTGTGAACGCCGCATGAATCTATATGAAAATACCTTTCAAACAAACTAATCGAATTCAAATTTCTGCTCTGTTAGGGCCTTTACACAGCTCCGTTAAGGTATATGGCACGTGTCTTTACTAGTTAAGTACGAATCTTCAGACCTTTAATGCTTCATTTAATTATATATCAGAATTTATTGTAATTAATATACATACATACATACATACATACATACATGTTCATTTATACGCTTAAAAGCCGGAATGAAACAATTCCTTAATTACACGAAAAGGAAAACGAAAACATGCTCGTTTTTTCTGTCTTTTGAAACCCATGCGACCACTTAAATAAGTCGATCATGCATTTCTTGTTTGCTTCTGTGCGTTTCTCATCGCTGGTTTGCGCGTTTATTCTTGAGCAATTTGATAGAATAGCGAAGAAGGTTTGCATTGCTACCTGAATCTTTTTACACCTTATCACTTATGGTAAAAACGTAAGAATCGAGTAAAATGTTTGACGGCGAAGAGCGAAGAGTCCTTTTTTGCTTCCTTTTTATTTTATTTATTTATTCTGACTACAAACAAACACTTTTAAGATTAAAATCGTAAAACTATGACATTACTGAGTGGAATATCGATCAGTGGCAACAGCAACCGACGATGAAATTAAACAGTTCAATGTATAGTGTTTTTCAGTTCAAAGTAAACAAATTCATGAAAGTGCGTACAGCGAAGAATATCAATCCGAAGTAAACAGCAAAGTTAAATAAAGAACACAATGTAGAATACTTTTAGGCTGAAAGTATTAACAAGCGAACATACGTCTAAGCAATTATAAATATATATATAGTTATATAACATAAGTGTATATATATATATACCTACTGTATACCTACTTACAAAGTGCGGTCTATCGGGATGATATTCGATGCTGCGACCACAGCTTTGGCAATCGCGGGCCTTATGTCCTCGGCTATGCGGTAACCCAACAATTTAAAAACAGTCACAGTTGCCCATATTTAGGAAAAAAAATTGGAGTGTTTCGATAGGTTACATAAAGATGGAAAATTTGTGAGGAAAGTTAGCACTTATTTGATCCTGTCCCCTGTAAAGCCTCTTACAAAATATATGCCTTTACGTGCCAACAACATCTAATTTTTAATATTTTGTGATGAAAAGTCCTACAGAATTATGATTTGATGAGCATAGGTTTACTGTGGTAGACCACGACTGCAAAAGTCTATTTTCGAAAGCCCTCTTCAAATAAAGATTTTCCCGCGAAGACACTTAAGCGAATTAGTGTAGAGTGTTCAATAGTGCTTAAGGGTTGGTTTTGTCTTGCTCGACTATAACGTGTTATTATTTTAACAATCATTTGCAAACGTTCGCTTAGGTCAAATGATCGATTAGATGTTCACATCAGACATAAAAACACTTATGGTAAGTAGTTGATTTTTTTTTTGTTTTTGCCTCCTATATGCGAAGGCACGAAGGGGAAAGTAAGGAAGGTATAAAAGGATGGTAGGAGGGGTATGGTTTTTGTTCGTTTGATTTAACAGTGGACACCTCAGGGAAAGACCACTATTGATGTATTGTTCGAAAGGCGTGCAGTGTGATGTTAGCAAGGTGAGACGCGGTAGTGCGTCGTACGATATGCAGACAACTCCAGAACGAAAGGATGGGAGCATTGAGAAAGGCTTGTGATCCACTTAAAGGACAATATTTCTAGACAAATCTCTTTTATCCGAGCAGGACCCTTGTTTTTTTTATTTATGTTTTTATTTTTTTATATGCATTTGACCGCTTACTCAGTTTCTATTCTATTTTCTTCTACACGGTGATAGTTGGAAAGAAGTGAGGGGAAGAGAAGGAGATAGGGAAGCGACCGTATTCTTGTAGATGGCCAATCGGACCTTCACCCACTGAGCAGTCACTATAACTGTAACTACAGTAAACTCTACTGCATTGAGATTTAAACTCGCGAACATTCGGTACTCGCGACTCTTCCTCGCTCGGCTACTGTTGCGCATAGGTGAGTCCGCATGTTACCAAAGTTGACGTTTCTTCTATTTTTCTATAAAATTGAAGAAAAAACATGTCTGCTTAATTACCGCACCATAGCTAAATAAAATCTAGTTGTAGTCTTTCTCGACGTTGCAAAGCGGACTTTGCAAGAGTACAATAACATGAATAAGTTCGTTCTGTTATACTTTACATTACGTATAGATATGTAACTAACTAAATCGCATTTCAGTATGGAATGTATTTTCGTTTTAATGAGCTAATCGATAGAACTCAGCAAAGAGTTCCTTTAACTTAAAGAAAACTTCCGAATGGAAACTCAGTTAATATCTTACCTGTTAACATGTAATTTGCTTACCAAAATCGCTTGAACTTTTCTCCTTATCTTTTAAAGCTTTTTATTATTTTACGTACGGCAGATGTGTCTTATCACAATTAGATAGTCCTTGGATTCATATTGCATATACGCACAAACAATTTCCATTACACCAAGAATGACCCTTTATTTCATTTACTTCATGACCCTTTATTTCATAGTCTCACATAGCGTTCTTGAAAATTGAGCAAAAAATATTTATATTTAATTCATAGACAACTAGAATAAAGAAGATTTTCGGTGAAATATCTAAGACACTGTTTTTCTTGTTCTGATCTAAAAGAAAAGGCCATGTACATCCATATATAAAAAATAGCTCTCATCCCCTACACTCATCAAGGAGCTACTACTAATTTGTCATTTTATCTATATTTCTAGTGATGAAATTTTTCGAAACCATAAACCACACATTCTCGATTTAATTCCAGAGATGAAATTGTACAGTAGATCTGATCGGTTAAGGAACTTGACACTAAAAACACTCGATTACAGAAAAAGTAATTACAGTGATTTCTTCATGGGAGGCCTATATTTCGATCTTTGCTTTTCGACATTAGTGCAACAGAAATCTCATCATCATCATCTCAAAAATGCAGTCTCAGATGAAAAACACAAAATGCAATGAAATTCTACGTATGTCTTATAATTCCCACTGTAAAAACATAGAAACGCGCACAAGGCACGTGGACAGCGCCAACGTCTTTATTTTATGCACACTTGGCCTGGATAGTATAAATTTCAGCCCAAGCCGAATGTAATTTTTCTTTTCATTAATAATATATTTTTGTTGCATATTATTAGTGCTCTAAAAAGGAATAAACAAAACTTCTTAGCAAACATCGCGTTTCACTTTTCCTTTTAATACAAATTTTTAAAAAAATAATCAAAAACACTATAGTGACTACAAGGACACGGCGCATCATTAAATACCGTACACCGATTCACTTAATGCAATATATTCATATAACGATTTTTACTCGCGGAAATACTCGCAAAAGTGGTCCGATTCGAACCGAAGTCACGACGGTGTACCAAATTTCAACAAAATAACTCCCTATATGTTGTTGTTGTTGCCTCCTATAGGTTGAATGCAACATAACAAAAAAACGGCCACACAAGCAGGGGTTTCTGGATTGATCTGTATAGTGAAATCAAGTCTTTGTGGGTGTTGCATCCATCCGCAGAAAATTAATACGCTTTTGTATATGCGGTGTAGCGTGTAAAAGTTCCGTAAGCAGCTAAGATAATAGGCAGGTGCGCATGCTATGACCGAACCGTTTTATTTTCCTGAATTTTTTGAAAGTAAAACCCAATAATTACTTTCTTTGTCCCAGGTGGAAAGCGATCATTACAACATGTCGACATGCATGATTCTATATTTAGCTCAGAATACGGAGTGTCATGCCACTCGCGCTTGATTTCCGGCCATGACTAAACAGCAAAGCCACCATATCCGGATAAAATCTCAGAACTACGTTCGCAATAAATTTAAGCCTCAGTATTAACGAATTGTTCAATAAATCGTTGTATTCGACGTCGTGTTCGTCTAAAGACGATCAAGTACGATTTAGGTCCTTTTCCCGTTTGCTTAAGGGGGATCCCCGCCTTAGTTTTTTTTTCATTCGGGGAAGAAATTTACGTGCAACCTTCCAACAACCTTCCAATCTTCCAACCCACACAAAGGAGATGAGTGGATCTCTATGTGGGAAAAACATTTTTTTAAAGGAGGCGCTTATAGAAAAAATGGGATATTATGGAAAAAAAAAGTAAGAAAATTATACTCGACCGTAACGGAATCTCTTACACCCGTCACAGTTATCCTACAAAAGACTGAAAAGAATGAAAGAGTCGTTTCCACATTAGCTCGCAAATGCCTAGCCAATATCTTCATTTTCGCTAACGAGAGAAAGTTTGCCGTAGATACGATACTATTGGGCAGATGGACAGACGGACGTGCTTATGTGCATACCAAATTTGAAAGTGACAAAGAATTTATATGCCCTCCGAAGTTTTTGAAGGTTGTGTCTGCGCGACATAAAGGTTTTAAAAAAAGGTTAAATTTTGATACCCCATAATATTAAGCAGGCATGGTAAATTTTTTCTATTTTTGTCCAGATAATACAGCATCGCCCTTAGGATATGCGGCCAAATTTTTATAGACTTAGTTGTAGCTTATGAGTAATGAACAAAAAAACTATATTTTATTCCTTTTGAAAACCAGAGGCGTTCTCACTTTACGTAGCAGTGCGGGCGCGTTCTTCGATCGATTTGGCCTATTTTGAATGCCAATCTGCGTGCGGAAACTTCCAAGGTTTCTGCTAAATTTTAAGCCGATAACTTCATTTTTCCGACCAGAACAATGTCTACAGCAGGCCTTACACAGGTGAACGGATCAAGAATGTATATCTGATGCTTCTGGGCGTTGCAAATGTTTTGACAAAATGAATATATCCCTCTTATCCTTTGGTGAAGTGCGCTTATAGTAATCTCATATAGTGTCGCATGACACTAAAAATATGCAATTGCATCTATTGATAACATATATTTATACATATTTTGCCTACGCTGAAAAATTTCTGAAAACTGCTTTAGTTGCCATAGTGAATGCAAGATGTTACTACAAGTGCAAGTGCAGGTAGTGAATAGGAATAGTAAGGGAGCAGAAGATTGAAAAGTGATTGAAGAAATTATTATTTTTCAAACGCTAATCAATGTGCTGCACCACTTGTAATCTAAGTGGGAAAATAGTTTACGGAATATTATGTTGGCAAAATCGATTATCCCTGCGTAATGATACCGAATTGCAGTGAAATTCGAAAGTTATTGTCTAATAGAAGACTCCATCTCCAAATTGTTTATTCTGTAAAAAAGTTTTATTGAGAATAATGTTCTCGCGCAGTCCTCGCGAAAATACGCATTCCTATAATATTGGGTGGACGTGGCCAACTTTACGTATTTTTTGTACAGGTATTGCAGCATCGCCCGTAGGATGTATGGTCAAATTTTTATAGACTTATTTGTTGTAGTTTATGAGTAATGAGAAAAAAATTAATTTTTGATTCTTCTTGAAAAACAGAGATGTTTTTACTGCACGTAATACTGTAAGCGTAGCCTTCGACAGATTTGGCCGATTTTCATTAACAAGCTGCGTTCAAGAACTTGCAATTTGTGTGTATGCCAAGTCTAGAAGAATGATATTGAAGTTGACGATGTGACCACGTAGCGCTCTTAAAGTTTAGGGGTAGATTGCTTTTGGTAACACAGAAATTTTTTTTTAAACTTTCAGGAACAAACTGCTTCTTGCTTCAACGCGCCCTTATTGAAACCGGCTTATCTCTTCTGTTACTAAAACGTTCTTAGATGGTTCTTATGATCGTCGAAAAAATTTGATTTAAAATTTTGAAAAAAAGAAACTTTAGGCTAATTTTGCGAGATTTCCTTTAAAGAAACAAAACATTTTAGTCACATAAGCTAAGTTAATAAAATCTCTCTAAAGAATTTTATTTAAAGAATCTATATTAGTTTTCATTAAAAACCAAATCGTTGAATAGATTTCGGTAAAAAGAGCCTTTAGCTAACATTAGAAATCTATTGTGACGGCCTGGATTCAAAACAATTAAAATTTACCCCGCTGTCTATTTGTAAACTTCTATATGTCGTTTAATAGACAAAATTTTTAACATATGTCCTGTAAACTTGTGTCTAAATATGATTTCAAACACGTAGTCATATTAAGAAGAAGCACAAATCGAACGTTTTTTATATTTTATATCGTAAATGATTTTTAATAAAATTAATGTTTATTCAATTTTAACATTTTTCGATTTTCATTCGTATTTATTTCCTTTCAGATGCTCATTTTATTTAAAAACTTTCACTTCACTTCACTTAAGGTAATATTCAGGAATTTCGAAATAATAGAAAATTCTTTTATTTATATGTTTATTTATTTATTTTTCTTTTTTTTTGCGTAAACTTTATAAACATTTTATTTTATTATTTCTTTACATTTATATATATTTACATCTTTTCTATTCTATTCTATTAATTTATTTATTTATTTTTTTGTATTTAGTTATGTATGAGTGTACACGCAATACGTAAAACACAAAAATCTGAAGGGATATCCACAACTAAGTCGTTTTAATGTTAATACTAAATAACACGATTTTTCTTTTCTTTTTTTCCGTTATAAACATATTAGACATATTATTACGACGGCATTCTAAAACTAAAATGAAAACATTGAAATTGTGCATGTGAAAATATGCTTTAGTTTTGTCTCTTCCGCTTGTAAAAACTGTATATGTGCTCGTCAAAGCATTCTACAAACGGCTTATGTCCACACGAATAGGTTCTACAAACTGCTCATATCCGCACCTTGCATGAATTATGATCGAAATAGATCCTACAAACTCGTTATATCCCCACGAATGGGTTCTACAAGACTTTGTTTAAGTTTTGGCTTGTAATTACTTTGACTGTATGATATTATTGTTTCAGGAAATCGAAGAAAAATTTTACTCTCAAAAGGCATTTTTACTCTCAAAAAAGTCAAAAACAAGCTCCATAAGAACACACAGCAAAAGTAAAAAAAGTAAAAAGTTTACTCTCAAAAAAGCAAAAAAGTACACAGCAAAGTAAATTTTGCTCTCAAAAACACAACTATCTCAGCTTGCGATATGTGAAAGTTAAAGGCGCGCAACGTTTTACGATGTAAGCACTATCGCGTAAAACTGAAAATACCGCAATTAAAATACAAGTGGAATTGAAACAAACACAATTATTCCATTGTATTTGTATATTGTTTACATTTCAAAAGTAGGGTCATATATATTTTCCCGACCATAGAAAACATATGAAATTGTTTACAAATCAAAGAGAGGTATAGCGAATTCAAAAGAAAACATATGAAGTTGTTTACAAATCAAAGAGAGGTATATATTTTCTTATTGGGAAAGTAGTATTGTGTGAGGTTGTTGCTGTAATTTCTAATTTTTGTTCACATTGCAAAGAATTCTTGCTACTTTTGCTACTTCGTTTATCTATGATCATTTTTGTATATATATAACAATATAACTGTTAGTATTATTATTATTATTGTTATTATTATCATTATTATTAATCTTTAAAATGTTTACTATCGAAAAAATAGAATATTCACTTATTTAGATTTCACTTTTCGCATCCTATCTTCATTCCTCTCTTCATTCATGTTAGTATTTATATATACGTAATGCTAATTATTAAACGATAAATTTTCTTTTCTTAGTTCAATTTCATGTATATAATGAACAATTTTTTCAACTAAGTGTATATATGAATAACATTTTAATTAAGTGAGCTTCGAAGTTCGAAGAGTATAACAAACTAGTTTTAAAGTGAAATTTGATCATGACATCTTATGGCTTTAAGAGGGCATTTGCTATCAGAAAAAGAATTTACATAATTATTAAACCAATTATTACAATAATACCGTATTTACTTGGCACATAAAACAGAAGAAAGAATAACTACGAAAAGTATTCATGTTCAAGAAAACGATAAAGAAATTTCTCTTGAAAAACGGGCATGCACCCCTTTTATTATTTTTCTTTTTTTTGTTTTCCATTATAATTATGGAAGCATTGGAAGCATTTGAAGCAACATGTGGCAGCAGTTAGTCGGCTAATATTTGTTAATGTTTTTTCAATATCGTTGGTTTACATGCAAGAAGTAAATAAATGATGTATATAAGTATAGAGTATATGCACAGCGCTATCGAGTACGAATGATTTTATGAATGAAATCTTATCATTTAACGTTAAAAAACAATTTTTAAAAGCGAACCGAATCACTCATTTCAACTTATATTTCCCTTTCATTTATATCAACTTTGTAACTCTTTTGTATGTTGTTTACACAAAAAAAGGTAAATAAATATATGGAGAAAATTAAAAATTAATATACAAAGATGAAAACAATAAAATTTTAACTTCCACATTTATCCTTTAGGTTTCTTTTCTTTTTTTTTGTGTTATTTAAAAATTCAGTTACTTTATTATAGGCTTATCTCTGATGTCACAACTAGGGAGTGAATAAGCAAATTATGTTTCGATGCGAGCGAATCTTTTGTATCCATCACCATTGTTGTAAAAATCATTCAAAAAGAGGAAAGAACTAAATTTTCATTCCTTATAACTTTGGGTAGGTGTGGCTTATTTTTTACTATTTTGGTAGAATAAAAGTGGAAAGTTATATTATATGTTTGACACAAGTAGCTTCATTTTGCTACCATGAATACATTTACCTCAGCGACTAAGAGATAGGTGGACTGACGGACTGACAAATATGTCTAAAGCGATTCACATTTGATACTAATCAATAATATTTATGGAGTATATGGAACTTTTTCCGTTTTGGTAGAAAAATGAAAGTATAATATCCTACAATATAGAGTAGGTGTGGCCGATTTTTCCTCTATTGTACCGGTGATGCAGAACCACCCATGGAATTTAAATGCAAATTGTTGTCGTTGTACATGTAGTGATTTATAAGTACGGAGCAGAAATAATTTTTCTTTTTAAAGGGAAGTGGCTTCAGATTATATTTATTGTGGAAGAATTCTTCTGCCAAATGGGTCCAATTTCAATACCAACCTGTGTGCAAGCACTTCCAATGTTGTTGATTTGAAATGGACGGCTTTGTTTCTGCGATCCGGGAAATTTTTGGCAAAGACTTTACTCAAACAGACAGGCAGACGTGCTTAAATGGGTTTGGAATTTGATTCTGCGTAAGAATATATATAATTTATGGGGACTCGAAAGATTCTTCGCTTAGAATAGGCAATTTGAAGAAGAGAGTAGACTGTTTCTTATTTATTCATTTATTTATTTATTTTTTATTTACTTACACAGGAAACGCAACTAAAATAAATGAACAGTCGGATTCACTAGACTCTTGGAAGTAAATCTTATACCAATTAATATTAAAATCTAGTATGAAGTGTATAAGGAGAAGTAAAGAAAAAACAAAAATAATTAAAATAAATATAAATAAATAAAAAAGCAAAAATAAAAAAAGCATGTACACAACTAGCAGAGAGGCACAGCCACAGCCAGTACAGAACCAAGTTGCAAGTGAGCCCCTAAGCAATTGCAAACGTGCAAAAGCTTGGCAACCGATATAGTAAACAACACCAGTTAATTTTCGAATCATAATGAGATGCTAAGATTGCGAGTTCGTTTAAATACGAGACAGAAATATCGCGCGTGTTAACCAAAGTTGTTTTGATAGACTTTAAAGAAGCCGATATTGAGGCTAAGTGATAGACATCATTGAGATCCCTCCCAGCAACACTGAACGGGTTAAAAAGCTTATAATTATATTTACATTGACTTCGCTTAATGAAAATAACGTACCTAGGGAGGCGATTGGGGACCTTTAAGTTCATCTCACCATGTAATATGGACGAATCGATAGTGACATTTATTAAATTAATTAAGAAGGAAACGCCTAGAAGAAGTGTTTCTCGAATGGGTAAGGGTAAGGATAACAGAAACAACCTATTTTTACAAGGAGGAAGAGAGGGAATTTGGGTTGGGACCCTTCCTAAGGGCAAACAGCAAGAGTTACTTTTGGACGGATTCAATTGAACCTACATAACACCTATGGGAAGAAGACCACACGACATAGGCATACCCAAATATTGGTCTAATTAACCACATGTATAGTCTCTTTGTAATGTAAGGATCCATATATTGTATATAATAATAAGTTGGAAACTGCAATGTTATCGTATTCCAAAGAAAATAGACCACTGTTATGGAAATTTCAGCAGGGTAATGATCCGAAGACATTGTAAAGTGTTAATTTATTACCTTATTATTGCGCGACTGGATCTCATCTAGAGCTAGAATTCACTTTACAGACATAAGAGTGAAAATGCCGTCGGAGTACATATGCACTCTTTATTGTTATCTTACTCTTCGCTCGGATGCTACCACTCACAAGCTCTACGAATTATATTAATAGCACTTAAAAGGCACTCCACGCGAGTGCGTTGATCTTTTACCCTTTTTCTTACCTATACACGTAACGTACGCCAGACCTCACTATTAAACGTAGCTAATTTATTTGATGCCGCCGACAGTGACAACTAACGGGTAAATCGCACTAAGTCTCACCGTAGGAGCTGCAAGAGCGACAGAAATAGGTAGGGGATAACGTGCGCAAACCTATGCTCTGGAAGCACTAACTGACGTGCGAAGGGATTAGCCTTCCAAATTCACCATTATCTCACTGTCGGTAAATGACAATAATCAGAAATAACCTAAGCTGAATGCCAAAGGATTTAATCGGATTGAGTTTATGACTCAAATATTGTATTACCTTAAGCAAGCTCTGTAACGTCCGAAGAATTAAGCGCTTTGCGGCAGCTTTTATATCATCACAACCACAGTTGCTTGTCACCCGCAATCGCTAGTTCAGCGGCGACAACTTAAGGGGACATGCTTAAAATGAGAGAGAGAAAATGAGAGTGGATATTATCATATATATATATATATATATGTATATGATATATATATGCAAATAATTTATATATATCTCACTAATAGCAATAAAATGAAATGAGCTAAAAATATGATGATATAAAAAGCAATATAACAAAAGCAAAAAGAAAGAAGCTATACTAAGTAACTAATCGACATTACATATATAATTAATAGATAAACTACATATCCCATATGATAACACCTATAAATTAGTACGTGCGAATAAAAGAACAATTTGAATTTGAATTTGGTGATAAGACCTATCGTGTGCTCATGAGGAACATTTCGACTTGTGCGCTAGAATATGTTGTGAATATAAACAAGTGACCGTCTAAGTATAGTGGTTGTTCAAATGATATAAAAAAAATGTTCTCGACACGAACGGTTCACATGAGGTCTGTATAGGTAAAGACGTTATATGCATATTACATTGTACAATGGATGTCTTGAAAATCATGTGATTAATTGTACCAACAGGGGTTGTTTGCAGGGGACTTTTGCTAATATAATAGCATGATAAGGAGAATAAGGCATACAGATGCATACGTAATATAAATGTATATGCTGGCTATTGAGTAATACTGATAATATGAAGTCTTACAAACGACTGTATATGAATGCTGTTATTGTACAATATACGTAGATGGTAAAAGGAGGTGTCCGTGGGTTGAACTATACCGGTGCAAACATGCCAGAGCACGACACCTATTCCTTGCAGCATCGTTTAGTATAGTGACGGATATTGAGGGATAGTGACTCGAAGATGACAATTAAAGTTCATCAGCACTTCGTAAGTATTAGGAAGAGTGGACTGCAGGGTGTACAGGAAATCCGACAAATAGATTAAGCTATTGAGTATATGAATTTAACTCCGCCCTTTTCTAAGAGAAAGAGTGTAGATAGTACGTAGTACTGCAGGGTGTTAAATAAAACTGTGACTTCCTCCTTTGAAAGCACCGTTTTTAAGCTGTGCGTTATCGTATTATTATTATTATTATTATCATTAATTTAACCAGAGAAATAAAGTCTAAGGTTAAAGTTTTAAAGCACCAGCATCTATGGCTGTCGGCTTTTTTTTGTTGAAAACTCTAATGCACTTGAGATTTCAACCCACGACCATTGAGTTGTTAGTTGAGATTCTTTGCTTTCGGCCACTTAGGCGGACATTATCATACTAAAGTAAAGGTTTTGGAACTTGGACTAGGTCTGGTTTGGTGCAAAAAAAAAAACTCCCATTGCGGGATCTTATCGTTCTTCCTTAATTCGCGATATCCAAAGCCCACCACAATGAAGAGGGGACGAACCATTAAGATCGACGACAAAGCTGATATCCACAGCGGCCACATTTGGGCAGAATCGGCTGGGCTAGGTGCAGCATGATTTTTTTCAACCAAATAAAATCATTATTAAGAAGTGCTATCGACAACAACTGATGCAACTGCGACTAAAAGTGGGCGTGTCAAAAGTCATTTTGTGTGATGGTTTCCGCATGTAGAAAAGCCCGATTAGGAAACGTTTCCAGTTCTAATCTGAAATGTGCTACCCTTTCTGCTGTTATCAGCAGACATTACTCCTTCTGGTTAACATCGGTTTCAATAGATGACTTATTGTTCTTTCGAGCGGTACTTCCATTCTTATGACGGCACGCAGATATGGGTTATTTTGTCGATAGTGTTAAAAGACCAGTTGTTCTGCTCCCAATGATTTCATAACATTTCTAAAAGATGCCAGAAGTAGTACGTAGCGATAGACAATATTTTGCATAGTAAATATAGAAGCAGTTGTTTTCAATAAAACGCCGAATGTCGAAAAAAAATTGCCGGACACACAGCTGTACACCTATTATAAATATGTTTTCAGTTTTTATCATGCAGTCGAAGCGAGTTGTATACTTCATATTTGAATTACCATTGATTACGTTTTATATAGAAAGCACTTCGAACGCCTCAAGCTTTACGCGCAACTGTATACCATCGGTTATACCATCGTCTTTCTTAACGATGCTAATTAAAATCGTACTACAATTATCCTACAATTTAACAAAGATCTCAAGATTTATTTGCATCATCAAGGAAAAGTAGTGAGACATTTTTGGTCTACCTCTGCTCTGGTATAAAGGTGGTTTCGAAAGACGTTTGTGAAAATAGCTTGCCCCAACCTGTCGCAATTGATCACCAGAAAGTTTTGCACTATGACTACACTTGAATAACTAATATTTCGGGAAAAAAGTTATACGGTACAATTGATTAACCACACATGGCATCAAACAGACAAACAGACAAGACAGAAATACCGACGATAAGATCATCAAAATTAGAGATAAGCGCAAATAAGCAATTGCTTATCTAGGCGAGCAGAAATGCCAATTAATACAACTAGGGTCGCCATTATATAATAAAATACATAATATTTATTAAAACGAATGGCAAAATTTCATCACTAGTGGTGGCTATTACGTACTTAAATCAAATCCAGGCTGAATAAAATAAAAATTTGCAAAAATATAATAAATAATTTCAACCCACCTTTCCCCATTAAGTTTAGATTCATGCATGTCAGCATCGAATAAGTTGTTTCCCAAGACGCCCAAGTCTAAATCGACCGAATCTAGTAAAGACCTAAATAACACATGAATTTATCGGCAATGTGTATATCGTTATACCTTGCGCCACTAGTTGTAGAAGGATATGTTGGGTTTGTACGGATATATGCCAGCCTCAGGGGGACTTAAGGTAGACCCGTCTTTCACTATAACGATCAATTCAGAAAGTCATTCTGAACTTATCTCTCCGTCTGTGTGTGTGTTGTCTTCTACCGTTCAACCTACAATTTTGCAATTTTTGAGATGTTTTGATGAAACTTGGTACAAAATGAGGACAACGCTTTCAAAAGTATTTTAAATTGGGTTAACTATGACTCACAACACTATCTCGACAATACTATCTCCAAGGATTGATGAAACATGTCGATTCGGGACTTCTCAGGACTAAATCTCAAAATTAAATCCCTCTGAAGCTTTGCTCAATAAGGAATTGTTGAGTTTACTCTCAAGTAACAAGCGGAAATCCTCCATTGACACTTTTCGGCCTAAAAGAATAAAAACTCCAAATCGCCATAGCATATCCTTATATCCTTTTTGTCAGCGGATTATGTGAAAATCCACAAAAACCACGAAAAGACTGAAAATTATTTTATAGAAAGTGTCCAACTGTATCGCCAATGAAAGAGCATAGAACAGGTCTAACTACTGTTTTATTAGAATACATTGGACGGACACTGCTGGCGGATTTGTCAATGGGGACCACAGTCTGTCAACTGTAGAACGTTACGATCCCATCGTAAACCAAAGGAAAGGAAATTGCTTGTATGATAATGGGTCGTGCTCACAATGACCACGCTTACATAGCCGCTGGTTGGGTAAATTCAATTGTAGAGAGTTACAACCCAATAAGAGACGAAGGGTACAGATGTCAAATCACTGCTTGGCAATATTGGCTGCACGGTAGTCGCACAGCAGAAAGTGGAAAGAGCGTTTACAGCTTCGGAAACGCACAGGATGGAAAAATGATTATTCCTTTGGATTCACGAGAGGTGCAAAGATATAACCTCAACAACGACATTGATGTCGTAGGTGGTTTTGAAGTAATTTCTTATGATCATTTGTTGCATTTGTCAGGAGAATATTCTTCGGATGGAAAGTGCTCTCTGAAATGAATAATGGCAGGCATGGTCACTCGGCCTTGCTCGTTTGGAGTAAAATGTACGTGTTTGGGCGCTACAACAATGGATTCGTGTCCACTGTCAAGTACTACGATTACCAAGAGAAAAAATGGGCAATAGATGATCCGATTGAAATTGCGCACTGTGAGGCTGGAGCTGCTTTTATCCATCATCCAAATAACTGACGCAGAAGTGTCTGTGTGCTGTCCTTTTTTTTCGGTTTTTTGAGCACGTTTGTAGGGCGGCCTTTCACATATAGTCGCATATCTCCAGTAACATGGGCGAGCAATGGAATTCTTCCTAAGTTGGAAAAAGTTACCTTTTACTAAAGTAATGCCGAGGCAAGTCTTAGCGGGTATTCCAAGTATCCTTACTTCCGCTATTTATAACCCTCTGATGAATAAAAATCCTAATAAGTCTTGACGTTACAATTCAATTTTCTCTTATTGATGAACTCATGTCACTAACTAAAGTACGTAGTTCGAATAATAAATAAAGGAGCGTAATTGGCTATAGAAAAATGAACGGTTGAAAATTAAAATTTAAATGCCTATAGTTAACTTAAATGACCTATCGTTCGCGATCAGCGGACAGAACGGATGATCTTTTTTCAAAATACCCCTATATCTCCGTGAACAATTTGTAGAAGTCTATGTCACGCTTCCTACAGCCAGGACATGACCATCTTAAGCCTTTAGAAAACTGAACGAATGCGCCAGCAGCACCGGCACACTTTGCATGACCAAAGCGTTCGCAGAGCCAACAAGAAACGAATCTATCCGATTCCGGGCCTGTTTTTGCGTGACATGATGTATATAAGCACTCCACACAAGCACAAAAAGATAGAAGTGAATTATTAGGACAGAAAAGAACAAATTCAAAAGGATCCACAACACTAAATTTATCTACAAATTTAAGAAAACTTCTCCGTTACGTTGCCACTGTAACAAGAGAGCAAAAGAACAAGAGAAAGCAAAGCCAAACTGCAAGCACCAAAAAAAAGTGAAAAAACAAAATCACAAAAATTATCTCTCAAATTAGAGATAAATTTGACATTTTGAAGCAACGGTAAACGAACAGCAAGCCAAGAGAGAAGCTGTTATCACCAAAAACAAAAACACGAACAAGACTTATTCTCGAGAGTAGAAGCGCTGATCGCAAGAACCAAAATTAAAATTAAAATCACGAGAAGACTTCAATAAAATTAATGTAATTCATTCACATTTACACCCTTAACACTTTTATATTTATACAAATACTTCGCCTTTAAACGCGTATAAAGCAATAAGAACAATCAAAACCGTACGGTCTCGCGTGTCATTTGCCCAACTCTGAACTAACTGAACATGCCGTAGCATTTCCTATACATGCCAGCAATACGGCTTTGCTTCTTAGGTTCGGGTTAATATAAAAATCATCGATTCACGTACCCAACGGTTTCGCGGCTTACAAAATCATACGATTTTTTACCTAGACCAACAATAACAATAACACAGACATTAGCAGAGGCATACAAGCAAACATTGCGATAGAGAAAAAAAAGAGCTTATAAAATTATGCATGTTGATATGGTACATATCGTAGGCATGCTTAACGGTTCTGCGGGTTACAAAATCACATGATTTGGTACCTAAGTCAGCACTAGCAATAAGATCACGCGAGTTGGTACGTAAGGTAGTATTAACAATAAGATATACGTAAGAGTAGCATTAGAATACATAGTAAGAGCTGAGATTATAACATAGATGCAGGCAAGGCAGCCATGTACACATGTTCAATCATACCTACGACAGCATACATAATAATAGATGTGTAGGAATATCTTTACAGCAGACATACCAGTGAGTGTTGAGGTCGTAATGCAGGTACAGTTAAAACATCTATGTAGCGGGACAGTGATGGTGATGGCGACTATAGTCGTGTTTTAGCAGCCAGAAGTAAGTGATCACAGACAACATAACTAGTTGACGTTACCGATAGAGGTTTTTTTGGACTTTAAGGATAGGGGGTGGCTGGCTTGGCTTAGCCGTCATCCCTGAATGACAGAAGGACACTCTGTCCTGCGACATGAAACGGTTAGGGACGGATGAGTGGCCCTATAGGCCAAGGTTGGCTGTCATAACACCTGCTGCGTATTCTTTTTTTGCAGAATCTCGCGATACGGTTAAAACATGGAAAATAATCTCTCGGAAAGAACAAAAACATTGAAAGCTTTAGACAAGAGCTGGGTCGCGAATCACCACGCTGGTTTTTCTCCCACTGTCCTTAAAAATCGCCTATCGAATTATAATAAATCCAAGTAATAAGAACAAAAATCCGGAGGTTCAAGATTTTTTTATAAATTTTTTGGAAGGATCACCGGGGAACCCTGAGCATACCCCGCCAAAGAAGACTCGTTACAACCTGAAAAGAAAAAAACCAAAAAATAAGAAAATTTGGTAAAATGACACTTATGGTGGAGTAAAGAAAAAATATTCACAATATAGATACCAATTGAAGAATTCACAATAGAGATATTGAAGAGTAATTAACGGCTATACGAAAATATCAAACAATTTAAAGGCTTCTTTCAAATTTTAATATATGTCCATTGTCGTCCATATACTCCAGCTTTATATTAGGTTTCGCATCCTTCCTTCTCCCTAAACTGCACTTAGTACAGCTTAACTTACAGCTTCGTTAAAGAATATAGAACTTTTCAAAATGTTTTCTTTGGCATAACAAGAACAATGCTATTGTCTGAACTCGGCATTAGAACGCATGCAAATAAATGTCCTGCAATAAATAGACATTTTTTCTCCATTACCTTTTAGTTTTTAGCGCGATGTGAATCACGAATTGTGCGAAGTGATTAAAGAAAGAAGAAAGGGGGACGGTGGGTGAGAATTGAGAAAGTAGTTGAGATTGGGAAAGGGTTGCCGCGACGGACAGGCGATTATTTCGCCGATATTTCTTTGGCGGTGGCTGCGACAGATTCTTTCGAACTTGCCCCATTTGGCCAAGAAACACATACTTTATTTTACTAAGTTGAAGCTTTGAAGCGTTGAAGCTTACTAAATAGAATTCCCGAGCAATTATGCCAAGAAATTCTCCAATGAATCTTTCAAAATGTGAGAAGAAACTTTCAGTTATTATTTTTAGTGCATGCTTCTCTCACAAACATTAATTTCTTTGCAAGTCAGTCTCATTTCAAAACCGAAGACGAATCATGTCGTTTATTCAAATGAAGACGACGAGAACGAGGTAAACTGAAAAGAAGAACGTGACGTATTATTAAAACTCTAAAAAATTGAAGAATGTTAAGGTGAAAAATACACCAGATGGCGAACAGGCACCACACCTAACTTTAAACTATTAACTGTTGTGAACCAACAACAAATTTTAAAATAATTCATTTTACAGTTCTATTTGACGCGTGCTAGACATGAATATGTCAATAGGTATGTTTTAATAGTATATTAAAATTTCTATTATTTTTATTTTTTTCTTTTCAAACGAAGTTGTGTTTGAATATTCCATTTCTGGAACAATATTCCATTGTGATGCAACAAGTGCTAATTCAGACTCGCTCATTTAATTGTCTCATTGCTTCCAAATAAAAAAAAAGAAAAGAAGGAAGAAATATCACAAAACCAAAACACAAATATAGTATAAAAATAGAATTTAATAAATGTAGAGTACACTCCACACACATATAAATATTTATATGGATAATATGTATAATAATATATGACCTAATATATTATAATCACGTATAGGCCGTCCGTTATTCGCGCCATCCATCCATTCCATAAGAACTTTCCATTACACCAAGAATGACCCTTTATTTCTATTACACCAAAAATAACCCTAATTACAAAATAAAACGTTATATGGGAAGTGGTCGAAAAAGTGGTCCGCTTCGAACCATTTTGTGGCAACGTTGTGGCATAGGTCATTATTTTTTTTAACATGCCGCTTTTGTCCCGCCTTTCCTGCCGTGCTACTGGAAACTTTTGTAATCTATCCTATCTTTGACTTTAATTGATTAGCCTCGCTATAAACGTCATGCATAAGCAAACAAGAAAAAAAAAATCTATATATAATAATATAACCGAGACTGGGAATAAATATTCTTTTCAATTATTTTCATTTAGTGTAGGATAATAAGTAGTAAGGTTAAAAGTTATCGAAACCTTGGGATGTCGATAGGCATAAAATCTTAGAATATATTAGAAGAAAATGCCTTAATGCTTCGCCAGAGTAAATAATCGATAAGAAAATGATAGTGGAATTTTAATAATTCGGTTCACTTATCATCGGTATTCAATTTAAATATAGAAATTTTGTTGAGATATACGTTTTCGTATAAAATTTTAAAACAAATAAATTTCCAAGCTATTCTAACCAAATGGTTCTTTGCGTATCCCTAAAATAAATATTGAAAGCTATTTCCCAGACGTGTTAAAAAAAAACTTTCCATAGTTGATTTTCGTTTATTTCACTGCTTATAAACTATTTTAATTACCGCAAGAAGACGTCAGCGTACCTAAAAATCTTACAAGTTAAAAAGGAGTAAATCAAAGATACTGATATGCTCGCGGCATTTCTCTTACTTCGTTCCATTTAATAGATGAGAGAGATTTTTTATTCATCATTTCTTTTATTTATTGAAAGCAACTCTGTGCGCTCTCTATTGTCATTTCTCATTTATATTAAAGTTTCATAAAAAGCCCAAGATTTCTATTGAAGTTTGACGTAAAACTCAAATTTCTTTCTTGATTCAATTAATACGCCGGTTTGCACCATTTAAAAAACGCAACCTTAAACCGCTTACAATTTCGCCATTGCAACGGAACAAGTGCAACAAGTGCAAATTCACGCTCGCTCATTTAATTACTCTCAGATGCGTATAATTTCGGAGTCGCCATTATAAACTTCTGTACGCACTAATGAGCTTCAAAGAGAGAGAGAGAGAGATTAATAGATTATAAGCAAAATCATATTTTTATTTATTTTTCATGCCATGTAAAAAACAACCCATAAATTTTTTCTTTAGTAGATTTTTATGGTGCATAATTTGTTGTGTAAAATCCAAAAATCACTAATATACGTTTACCAGTTTACCAGTTGCGTAAAACCCAAAAATTCGGAAATATGTTTCTTAATTGCTTATTAAAATCTTCTTGTTGATAATGCGATAATAATTGTGCTGGAATTTTTTTCTTATACTTGTAGAAATCTACATTTTTTTTTTGATTTTTACCAATTTGAGAAAAAGTGCCCGCAATTTTTAGAAATTTGAGAGAGAGTGTTTATATGAGATTTTTTGATTTATACAAAGAAAAAGTGTCCGCAATTTTTAGTGTAGAAATTACAAAGAAAAAGTGCACGCAATTTTTAGAAATTCTCAGAGAGAATATTTATATGCGATTTTTTGATTTACACAAAGAAGAAGTGTCCGCAATTTTCAGTGTAGAAATTACAAAGAAAAAGTGCACGCAATTTTTAGAAATTCTCAGAGAGAATATTTATATGCGATTTTTTTATTTATACAAATTTACAATTCATTAGCTTATATTGAAGGAAGTAATATAACAAAACCAAAACACATATATAGTACAAAAAATAAAATTTAATAAATATACAGTAACATTTGCATGGCATATCATTTGTAAAAGTATTGTTACTGGTACTCTCACATTCAATATTTCAGCTGCGATGCACCAAAATAAAATGACATTGACAATAGTTAACATTTTTTTGACACATGAAGAGTATAGTTCACTACCTTTAGCAATTCCAGACCTATCACATCCTACGTAGATGTGTTTTCTGATCAATTTTATTTTAACTAGGATGCGGACATAAATATTGACCCATTAATAAATTTGAACAGACATAAGTCGCTGTTTGTGCAGTTATAAAAAATTATTCACTAAGTAAAACGTATTTTAACAAAATGAAGAACAAAACACCTTCAACAACTTCTTGTTAAAATTTAGAAATATTTTCGATCATACGATTTTTGCACTATCTCTAGAAGGGCATTCATAAATTTAATTTGACTATTAGAGTATCATCCGGAACGTGCTTAACTAATTGCATCTTCTTTACTTCGTAGAGTATACAAGAAATAAAATTCAAATCATCTGTGTAAACATTCTATTGTAAACATTCTCCTGGCCGGAAAAATGACTACAAGTAGACATGATAAATATATAGATATAATACATAGAATATTGTTATTCATCCACTTTCAAAACGGAAATGTGTTTCTTCCAAACAGGACATAATGTGAAGGCATGTAAGCATGATAAATATATAGATATAATACATACAATATTGTTATTCATCCACTTTCAAAGGGGAAATACGTTTCTTCCAAACAGGACATATTGTGAAGGGATATATAAAAAGAAATTATTAAATTTTGTGGCATATTAATTATTGAGCAAATTAATTATAAGAAGAAACAAAGATGAAAAACGTAAAAGAATATATGAGACCAATAGTAACGCGCCATGTATTACAAGGCTATGTCGTCTACGGAAAAGCGATAGTAGAGACGAAGTGGAGGAAAGTAAAATTGTTTGAAATTGCTCTGAAAGGTCTCCATGGCAAAAAATTAAATATATTAAATTATAAAATGCACTTACAAACAAGTCAATGATGAAGTTGAACTTAAGGATAGAAATATAAAAAATCTTAACTTTATTAAGCACAGTACAAATTTTTAACACAACGCGGAAGTTTATTCTTTTATAATGTTATTGTTTCTTTTTTATAATATTTTGCTATTTCTTGGATAATTTTTCAATTGAAATCATTCCTTTCAAAAATATTTTCCAATTTTTTTTTACCATTTTTTTTTTATATATTTTCTTTTATTTAACAATTTTTCTGATATAGCAAACGTCCTCGTGCATTTATAAAAATTCGCTTAAAGCCGTTAGCTGGTTATTTCTTTTACACCAAAATAAAAAAAAATTTCATGTGCGGAGAATGAAGACAGCACAGAGTTGGTTTTAATAAATAAGAAATATGGTCAATAAAAAATCTTTATCATCTGTTAAATGGGAAAAACCGGCAAGGCAGTCGTAAACACTGTGTTAAATGGCACAGCAGTAGAAAAAAATTCTATCAAATGGCAAAGCAGTCGCAAAAACTTCTGTTAAATGGCAAGACATAAAAGCATGCAGAGACCAGAACAGCGCACCACCTGAAATTGTACATATTTCAATGCTACAGATAAAGCAGATCAAGACAGACATTTTAATCGTTGATGACCATTTTGCAATATTTATTTATACCACTTCTTTGTAAATCAAATTAGCTAGAAATTGTCCTAAAATGTAATACAAATCACAGAATCAGTTCAACGTTGTCTTCTACGTTATTCACGACTATTTATTGATGTACATTTGTTTTATATTAAGTGATTTGCGATTTTGGTGTAGACCACGCATTATTTTGTAAGAAATGAAAAGCAAACAATAAAGACGATTTTATTTTTGATTTATTTACTTGTTTGTTTGTTTATTCACACTTGCAGCTCGGCCGAATTCAATTGACTCTTAGAAGTAAATCTTATACTAATTATTAATTAAAACTAATACAAAGTATATAAAGAGAAGTGAAGAAAAAAAAAAAAATAATTCATATATAAATAAATAAGAAAGAAAGAGAAAAAAAAAGAAAAGCATGTACACATCTAGCACAGAGGCACACCCACCAAACGGTACAGATCCAAATTGTAAGTGAACCCGACAAATTTGGCATAAAAGCTCGGTTGGCAGCGAACTATGGAAACGAATACCTTATAAACAGCCGGCTCTATTCACGAACACCGATCGTTAGGCGTACCTTTGTGCGAATACATCGTCCTTAAGCTTGCTGAAACATGTTTATACTGTGACCAAAGTATAACTACTTACGACTTCTTCACAAGTATTCCCTTTCCAAAAAAGTTGCTTACCACAAAAAAACAGCTCTCATGGGAACAGAAAGGATTTGCCAAAAATCGCAAAGAATAAAACGTATAACATGATTCGTTATCCCATAAAGCTATACAAAGCAGATGAGTACGTTCGCACAATTTGCAAATCAAAGCCAAATGAAAAGGTATTACCGCTTACTTCTAAGCACAAAAATGCGAACGTACAACGAAATGCATTTCGGATTTTACAAGAAAACTAAGTGTGGTTGTGTGGTATTCTCGGGTAAATGACTAAGGAAGAGTACACCGGAAAAGCAGCATCCCGTCGATGCCACTTCAAGTTTTTTATAACATTTTAGATATGGCAGGCATGAATGCCTGGATATTGTATAAGGAGGCAGCTGGAGCGGAAGATTGTTCTCTTTCAATTAGCTGAAGAATTGTACTATAAACGTAACGACGAGCAAGATATTAACTTTAGTGTAGTGATCTGATCTACAAAACGGCTTGAAAATCTTGCCAATATTTTATTATATAAGATATGTAAAGCAATATAACAAGTTCGTATGCGGAAAGTGTACATCGAAGACATATGTTATACGCAGAGGTGTATTCAAGAAGACCCTTAATAAAAATTTCCAGGGTATAACTAAATAATTTAGATAAAAATTTCTTTTTAATGCATCTGCCAAAAAGGTAAATTTCATTAATTCATTCATACATTCATTCATTCGTTCGTTCATTCATTTAACCATTAATTTTGGACATATTACTGAGCCGATTGGGACCATTGTTGCAACGAACATGAATATGGTTTTGACGAATAGTGGATTGGGAGGGTTTTAAAAATGTATTCACGGGATCACATGATATAGACAAAAATGTGAAAATATTATCGGTGTTTTTCAAGGTGCTTCTAGATTTTTTTACATTGTGGACGTGTGCGTGAACTGATTACGCCCATTTTTCAACCACGTATTCCCATTCGATGGGGGAATGTGTGTGCCAAATTTCAATTGTCCTTATTTTTGCGAATGTGACCATTCACGGAAATCATCTGTCCACTTTGACGGATTTCAGTTAAAATAGACGTTCGTAAATCTAGGATTAATCTCGTTTTTGAGTACAAGCGTTTATATAAATGCGCAGTCTTTAAATGAAAAAGTGGTATTTATAGTGGGCTTTAGCTCACTATGTTCGAAAACAATGAAGTTGTTTAATATAATATTACTATATAATAAAATAAATAAATAAATAAAACTTAGATTTATGTAAGAGTATGGAATTTTGAACTTTTGCGTGAACAATTTGGTTTAATTGCTTAAATTTTTGCTTAAACGTTACAAAAATGAAGATATCGCAGAGTTGTTTGTAAAAAATAAGAAGAAAAAAGTGGCAACGGCAGTCGGCAAAACAACATGGATAGTCTCTGTTAACCTGGCCAGTTTGTACTATTTTTAATTTTGGAAATTTTAGACACAAACCTTTTCGAATATTCTCTAAACTCCGTAGTGAACTATTCATCGTTTGTTTTTTGTGTTCTTTTGGTTTGGTCTTTAAGTACATCATAAGAAAATTCTGCCGCAAATTTGTAGCATACTTCAAAGAGCCAATTAAATTGGGCTGTATATTTATTTTAACTGAATTTCATGAAATAAAAATAAATGAATAAACGAATAAATACACTCGTTCAAACCCCCCAACCCCTTCTCAAAATTTCGATGCTAAAATATTTCTAAGGAAATATCCCACATTACAGTCATCCCAAGGTGTTTCAGCTGCATTAATTTAAAATTCAGTTAAAATAAAAGCTTTTTTCATATATATTATCGTACGTAGGCCCAATTTTATTCATTTTGTTTCAATGAAATAAATCAAAATTTTGGCATTGAAAATATTTTGCTTTCCGATGATGCCTTTTTTTGGTGACATAGTTTTGTCACATCCTCTTCATCAATCAAGAAGGTTTGAAAAAAGTCATTTAGAAAAAGAGAAAAGGTGAGATAAGTAAGTGTGCGTTTATTTTCGCATTTTGTTTCGCATTTTGCTTGATTGCTTATGCCGACGTTCCTATCGTTCCCACGTTGCGGCACTTGTAATAAATAAGAAAAAAAAGTGGCAACGCAAAACTTATGACTTACTTACTGATAAGGGTTACTGTTAAGTTGCAATGCAAAATGACTTACTGATAAGGGTTATTGATAAGGGTTACTGTTAAGTTGGAATGCCGTCGGCAAAATGACACTTACTGATAAGCTGATGACAAAAAACAGCTGATACTCTCATCTCTCTCAAATCATTCTCATACCTTGAGAAACTGTCATGCAACAAAAAGAGTTAACCCTAATAATTTCTGATGTTGATAGGAGACAATTTAGTTGCGAGATAGCATTTAGCATTTAGTTATAAGAATTTATATATGTGTTTGGTCAAAACGAAATGCGCTAAAGCAATAAGCAAGTCATCTTTTTTATTAATATCCTTCTCTATCGTTCTATACAACAAATTCCAACCATAAATACAATCTCCGGGGCTGCCCATGGTTTGTTACATGGTTACAATCACATCAATACCTTTAAAATACTTACACCGAACAAATGGGCAATACATGTCATCATTGATCGGTTGATCTAAGTCTACGCCGGCGAGAAGAGTACATCTGCGGGTTGTCTTCATAGAAATGAATATTCCAGTTTAGACAGCAAATCATGAAATCATTTAGGTAAACACTGAATAAAGTGGGGTCTAAAATAGAATCTTGCGGAATACGCGAAGGGGTTCTTTTTATATCCGTTCCACTTAATATCGAACGATCGAATGAGTGGTAAGACGAATTCTAAATTTCCCTTTAGTTTTGTACAATCAATACATTTAGCAATAGATTCTTTGTCACATTCAAGTGACTTATGGCTGACATGACATTTGCAACAAACATGATTATTCTATGTTGTGCAAGAAATGATACGTTACCAACGATTTTATGTTACATATAACCTTGCAGCTGACGCTTCCGTTATTTCTATTCTAAACAAGGAATAAATGTTGCGTTAAGAGTCTCTGAGATGATATTATATAAAGATTCTAAAGAAAGCCTCCAAACAGATCTGCGTTTAAGGAATAAACTGAATGATATCCATAATCGAGCGGCGTGGATGAATGAATTATTTATCCGATTTGCACTGCTTGAAAGTGGTAATCGAGCGGCGTGGATGTATGAATTTTTTTGACCATCATCTACATCGGAATCTGATTCACGACGTACACGACTAGCGACTGTATGCAGTTTGCGGAGCCATTGTGGCCTAGTGATAGAATAAAGAATTCTGATTGAGTGTGGAGTGTTCTGCTCCAATAGAAAAACGGGAAAAAGATTTCTATAAACTTTGAAAAAGGTTTGAAAAAAAAGGGGAAAAAAAAGAAACTCTTCTAGTAATTAATTGTTCAATTCTAGCTTTAATGTTTTTGTAAAAAAAAAAAAAAAACATTTTTTAAATATTATAACACAGATGAGTGTACATTCAACGTGAATCGGTAAGCTATTCATTATTGTTAATTACTTTCTATTTTAATTTCTTTTTATTTTTTGTGATCATCAATATTTTTTCATTCACCTTATTTTCATTTTTTTATTATTAATAAAATGTCCGAAATATAAATTACACATTGTAATAACATCGCCGCGGTCGCGATGTGAAGGTAAGTGTAAAATTCACCAAAACATATTTACTCTCACCACAAATTGAACAATTCGGATTAGTTGTGTTTGAGTGAAATAAAGTAATACGAAAATTGCTATTTGTTGCGCTCGGAATAGCGAAAAAAGTTCAGAAAAGAATTAAAATTTGAGTTGTTTTGCTTTTATGGTAGGGTTCGTGAGAATTTTATATCTAATCTTCTCTATAGAGAAATGTTTTTAAAGTATTTGTTTTATTCATACTTTATTTAAATTATTACTAATTTCTTGTTTTTAAAGAACTATTTTTTGTTTACAAATACATTCAATTTTGATTATTATTCCGGTTCGAAAAATTAATATCTGAAATACAAAAAAGGAAGAAAGTACCGTAGTATTTTAGATTGAAACTACATTGAAGCGTCAGGGAAAAAGAAAATTGAGAAGATTTTAATATCAACACTGGCGAAATTTTTTTTTTTTGAAATTTCAGCTCACAAAACGTATGCGTTCACATTCCCACATTTTGATTTTCCTATTAACAGAAAATTCCGCTGCACTTTTTAAATTTTCAATTTCGATTGAGTAAAATTAGTTCAATATTTAAACAGCACAGGTTGAATATTTTGTAACGAATGTTGTTGGTGTCAATGAGAAATAAACGAAATATGGCCCGTGTGCTATTAATTGAGAATTTGAGAATAATTGAATTTGGTTAAAGTTGAGAGCCTTTCCGAATTTGGCAAAAAATGAGTACTATCCGAATTTGATTAAAGTTGAGAAAATATTGACAAACTTGGTCTGCATTTGAGAATTATTGAAGGAGCGAGACTGTATTTGTTTATAATTGAGAATAATTGAATCATGAATTTGGAGAAAGTATCTAAATTATGTCTATCCGCCTCCCCCATAAGACAGTCGGTTTGCCCATAATTCGATAGAGCTTTTTATCGGTAGAAAAAGTTAATACTAATACTAACAAAAACAAACAATCCAACTCTTCGCCTTGCTAAGGAAAGCCAACGACACACATGGCCTGACGAAACCGGTCATCTTATCATCCCAACGGAACACCTGTAAAAGCATGCAAGTTAAGTTGATACATCTAAGGGAAGGGCGAAAAATTTATATTTACTAAATAAATTCATCATTTGAACAGAATTGTTCCACGCGAATTTTTGCCACGCAACGCCTTATTTAAGAGAATTTTGTTAACGTATAAAAACAAAAGAAGTAAGTACAAAGAGAAAGTTCAATTATAGTACAATTTTGCTCTGTGTCTGAGTCATCCTCTCTTTCTAGCTCTTAATCGCAAATGTAGTGTGCATAGGGGATTATTATCATTATCAAATTTTGTTTTACACCCTTCCAGAAAAGAGATAAAGAAAGAGAATCGAACCATTTCGCAATTAACTCTTGCATGATTATAAATCTGAACAATTTGGATTTTAAAATTAGTTCGCTTATTCTTACTCTTTCCCCATACCGATGATTAAGATATATACGAGCACACTTGAATTTCATTATTTTCAGCATGTCTCTTAATTTTATGTGTGGTTTTCGCTTAGAAATTTTCAGCAAAATCGAAAAAATTTTGAAAATTATCATAAAAACATATTTATTGCTACTGATTTTTTTAAAATGTTTTTACGCAAATTTTAGTTATCAACCATGTATTAAAAAAAAATCACTTTAAGAAATACTAGTTAATAATTTTAAGTTTTAAAAATTGTTTAGCTTTCTTCCCTATAAATCTTATAAATAATATTATTCCTATTATTCTTTTTAATCTCTTAAATAATTTAATTCTTTACTATGCACGCTTTTCGACCAGCCAACATTGTGAATATATTACTAAAAATATAAAATTTATAAAAATGTTATAATACTAATTATAATTATAAAAAATTTCTGAAAAGAAAAGAATAAAAAAAAGTATTTAAATCTCATTTGCCGAAATAAATAATAAAAATTATTTTTATTTTTCACTTTCCGACTTTTCGCGCTTATTGAAAAACAATAAAAGAAATTTGCTTAAACATATGTTTAAAAATCAGGTGTTTGAGTTGTATAATTACAGATGTGTTTCATATCTTCTTCCTCTTGTGCTATTCAACAAGCCAACAACCGAAGATTTTATTGCCGTCTCTGTGTTTTCCTTGTTTATGTGCAAATATTACTCTGCGAGCAAAGAAGACCAAAGTTGATATATATACGTAACGTAAGCGGCAGTGTTTTTTTCTCTTTGAGCGCTGAGGACGTGGAGATTTTTTGTCGCGGAATAATATACATAATATTCAGTAAGTTAGGTAGGGAATGTTTTTTGCTTTGTAGCGGGAATACGTACTGTGAACGATAAAGATGTGTAGATTTTTTATTACGCGAGATTGTGCGAACTGATATACGTAATTTAACAGCCGGAAGATTAGCAAATAGGTGATTTTCTTTTTGTGTGAAAATTAAAAGTGGGTGCGTGAAATTTTCTTTTAATTAAAAAGTATGTTAAAATATTCATAAGAAAACAAAAAATAAACTCTTAAATATTGTTTAAAAAATTGAGAGAGTTTTACAAATTTCTTATCGTATGAGATTAATATAAACAAAATAATACCCGAGAAATTAAAAGAAAATAAATAAATAAATTAAATAAAGTCGATTTTTATCTTCTTAAAAAATTTTTCTTTTTTTATATAAAAAGAGTGTGAATTTCTTATCGCGAGAGCTTGTGCGAAATAATGTACGTAAATATATTAATACTGAGAAGAAAACTTAAAATACTGTAAATAAATTATTATAAAATATTATAAAAAATATTTTCTCTTTGAGAAGAGTTTGTGTAAATTTTTTGCTATGTGAGAAAATTTTAAACGAAATTAATATTTAATAAAGCAAAAAAAATTTGTTGTTCAAAATAGAAAAAACAGAAAGTGAAACGTGATTAAATTTAAGTGTGCGTTTATGTAAGAAAAAGAAAAATATAATATAAAAAAATTCAATATAAACAGTTCGTGTTTGGCAGGAAAATAAATAATAATAATAGTACATAAATTGGAAAATGTAAACGTGATAAGCGAAAGAAGAAGAAAAGGATTTAATATCATATGCAATGTAACATAGTATAACAAAAAAATCATAAAAATTTATTAAATTCTATTAGTTAAATATTATAGAAAAAAGTAATTTTGGTAAATATAAAGAGTAAATTAGGGGAGTGCACGAATTTTTGAAACTCAAACTATATAAACTATAAGTGTTTTTAGGTGCATATATGTACACACTTACATATCTCTCCACACTAAAGACATTTAATGACGTTGAAAGGGCGAAAATAAAATGCTTGTAAATGCAACCAATGCAAAGCTACTCACACATACCAAAAACTCGCACACTTGAAAGCACGCACGTACATACAACAGCAACAACAACAACAACAACGGTACAATGCTAAGCTTTGGAGCAAAACATTCATTCAAGCATTCACACAAACGCCAACACTCATATTTTATGCCTCTTTTTAGAACAAATGAAAATCACTGAATGACGAAGAGAGGGGAAAGCGAAGAGCATAACATTTTAACATTGTACGCAATAAAACGTACAAAGCCCTCTACTTGAGAGAATCACACAGACGCATATATACACTATATATATATATATATATACTATTTGCACTATTAGTAAATTCATAACACAGCAACTACAACAAATATTACAACAACAACTAAGCCTACAAACAATAATAGAAACGACAGTTCGTTCTGCAAGCCACAACATAGTTGGATATATTTTTACGTTTTTGTGAAATCATTAGTTTCCATTACAATGTATTAAACATATGCAATATTTGCAAGCTTGACGTGTTAATACGTTTAAAAATAGGTAAACGAATGAGAGTAAGTGAGGGAGATTGATTGAGGTATACGGGTAATACAATAAAGTTTTTAAAGTATTTTAAAGGAAACGGAAATTTAAGGATTTCTTTATTTTTTTTTTTTTTCTAATTTAGAACAGAGATGTGTTAGACTTGTCAAGTGTTTGCAGTGCTTAAAAATACGCACCAAATTTGATCAATATGAATGTCGGAATCGATTTAGCTGTATCTATGCGCCCGCCTATTGTGGTTAATATTAAAACTTGGCTTAAAGTTGTCGTCCTATACCTTTCGTTAAGGTTAAGGACAAAGCATTCGTTGACAATTATTGAAAGACATTCGACAGAAGTTCGAGTAAGCAAATAAACGGCTCTTAGTTTATACGACTACAGTAACGTTTTACCAAATTGTACGCTTTTTCTATGTCTTGCCTTCACTCAATCGCTATTAAAAATTATATAGCACATACGAAATGTGCTGGAAATATAAAAGAATTCGACTCAAACCTAGTACAAATTTTTTTTTTTTTCTTTATTTGTAATTACTATTTATTATTGCTACAAGAAAAAGAACATTCTGCAAATTCTCTCTTGAGCTGGCAAACGTTAGACTTGAAGACATAACTGAATTTAGTTCTACTTAAAATTTTACGGTATTCTGACCTCACAAGCCAGAAGAGCACTGGCAGTGGGGGCAGCAAGTGTTGCAAAGAGGGCATATGTGAGCGCGTATGTACATAAATCGGACTTTTCTATGTATTGAGGAAATGCATTTTTAAACACGGCTATGCAGTGCGCGCGCATTTATAAAAATAAAACAAACAAAAAAAAATCAAAACTGTTTTCATTGAAAAGAATGTGTTTTTTCAGATAGATAAAGTAACAAAAAAATATTTTAAAGAAAAAAAGCAACAACATATCATTTATTTTAAATACGCACATATGTATGTATGTCTATATATATAAATATTTTAAAATCCCAATAACAAAAACTCTTAGAATTGTATTAAAAAATATTGATAAATTTTTTATAAATTGAAAATAAAATAAAATTGAACAAAAACATATTTTGGTATATTGACAAATGGCTACAAGGAGACTAACATTTATTGATGTAAAAGTTATTTACATTCAATATAGCATTATGCAAACATACAATATGTGTCCTCTGCCAGCAGAACTAACAATCAGTCTATATATTCAGCGACCAATCATCACGTAACCTTACCGTGTGTGAAAAGTATTTCTAAAATATAATAATAAATAAATAAATAAATAAGAAAAACAACAAGAAGCAACAATTACGTTTAGTCCGCAAATATAAAGAAAAAAAAAGTACTTACAAAAGCAAAAACAACAACAACGACAACAACAGCAACTTGTTATAGCATATATAACACTTTACATGCACACTCGTCAAGGACATGTGTCTGCTCAAAAAACTGTACTGTTTTTTATTGCGCCTAACATATGGCCCGCCTAGATGTCATAAATAACAAAAACAACAACACAACAACAACAACAACAACAATATGTTTTGATAGCACATATTTCACCCTTCAGTAAAGATATTCTTTAAAAATTTCACCCCATTCAATCCTACAAGAAAGGAAAATAAATATCAGAATCTTTGCAGCTCCAACACTATCAAACACTAACGCGGCACATAGCAATCAACAATCAAACAATAATAACGGCATTAGCTTTAAAGCTAGCCAGCCATTCAAGTATTTCTTAGAAGTTTTTTTCTTTATCTACTTAAGTTGTGTTGTTTGTTGTTGTTTTTAATTTTTCTATGTTGCTTGCTCCTTCTTCGCTGCTTCTTATTATACGTAACGAATAAATAAAAGAGAAGAAAAACGCGAAAAGAGGAAACAAAAAAAAAAAAGACATTTTGTTTACGGGGCTTCTTCTTTGCATCTTTTACGATTTTCTATAAATGTATTAGAATATAATGTGAAACAAAAAAGCAGAACAGAAGAGTGAAAGCTAAAGGAGAACTTCACATTTTAATATACGCAAGAGATTCACTTAGTGAGGAGCATTTTATTCTGTTCAGATTATATACATACTACGCATTACATTTTGTTGGCTTCACAAACACAACCGTAAGAATGGCAAGACGTAAAGGAAGCGGTAGAGGAAGTAAGTATGAAAAAAGTTTTAATTAAATTTTCCTTTTAAGTTAGCAGCTTACGACAAAGTATGGTAAGATTTCCTTTAAGAGAACTATTCAGGCTGGTCTACAAAAGTTTTTAACATTTATTATAATGCTTACCATAGAGCATTGCTGGTCAAAAGTGATTATTAGTTACTTTTAGCAGAATTTTTTAAAAGTAAATCCTATAAAAGTGGTCTATTTTTGTACCACACAACCTGTGGTAAGTTTTGAAATAGACCGACCTATCATTATACCAGTTTAGAATCGATTTAAGCACGTCTGTCCATGTGTATGTCCGCTAATGTCTGCCCATGTATTCTTGTGTTCAACGTATAGCAACGCGCGATATATTTTGACGAAATTCGGTGTACTGATGTACTTTGTCCCTAGGATGACCATTGAATTGGAAATCGATTGTATTTGATCATTGTTACCATCACTTCCCATGTAACGCTTTATTATGAACAAGTCATTGTACGGTGCAGCTAGAAAAAGTAAGTTTTTATATGACATAAAATTCTAATTTTCACGATGAAAATTGGTCCGTAACCTTTATTTGACATAAAAACTTGCTATTCCAAATTTAGACTACATACGTCTAATCTTTCGAGCCGAACCCATAGAAAGAAGTTTTAATGAGAAGCAAACCTTTACATGGCAAAAACTTGTAATTTTTAAAATTCTGTTATGAAAATCTGTTAGTAATAGTAACTTGACGTAAATATTCATTACGGCAAAGTTGTAGCACGCAGATCCATTTTTTAAATTTTAACCCGTATAAAGTTGCCTTGGAAAACGCAATATAAGCCTTGGTTGGTCTGCTCGCCTATAATTTTCTTGCTTGCTTTCATTATCATCACTTGTGATCCTGAACCACTTGTGATCCTTTCCTTTAGGATCTATCCCGTCGCATGTAAAACTCTAAAACAATTGATTCATTAACTGCTAAGCTGTTCTTTAATGTTAATTCTTTAACGGTTTGAAGTGGATTTTCGTTCAATAAGCCTTGCAATTCATTGTCTTTGAACTTTTTTGGTTCGGCAAGCCGGTCTTTGTCATCACATCAAAATCGATATTTTTAAACCGCTGAAACCAAAACCGACAATTGGAATGTACTGCGGCCGCATTACCATAAGCTTCTAAAAGTGCTTGATGGGCTGCGGCAGTACATTTCTTCAAAACATGCAACGAATGTATTAATTTTATCGAAAATGCAATTTTAAGCGATCCATGATTAGCGATTGTCTACACTGAATAACTCCTGTGCTAAATGAAAAACAGTTATTTTATGTGGAGAAAGGTCAGAATGATCGAATGTAACCGCTGCGCAATTCGCCTGAGTGGCCGAGTAGGCAAGAGTTCCGACTAGCAACTAAATGAGTCGTGGGATCAAATTCCAAGTGCGGTGGTAGAGTTTTTAATAAAACCGAACGCCTTAGTGCTAGTGCTTTAAGACTTTTTAGTCTTAGAGTTTATTCCCTGGCTAAATATATATAAATAATAATAATAATAATCGTTGTGTACATTGATAGTATTTCGTGTTATTTTATTATATGCACCGATAGATGTCGCTGATTAGAATACGTGCAAGGACGTTAAAAGATTTTCTATGACTAGAAATACTTTAGAAATATTCTCGTGCTGCGTAGCATCAGTTTAGTTCAACGGAGAAATCGACAAAGATATATACCGCAAATGAAAGGATTAAAATTAAATGATTATTTGATCTAAATTAGCCTAAGTGGAAAAGGATAGACCTATATGGTTAGACTAAGACTTGATTCGACGAAATTTCAATCCAAGCTAGCTGGATGGCATTGAAAAAACTTGAACAAAATTTATTGATTTTTAGAAATTTGCTGTAGAAGATGAAGAGATAAATAAATAAAAAGTACGAAAATTGATACTCAAAATAATTCTTCTTATCAGTATGGAGCCTTACTGAGTTAAATCTAGGATTCATTTAGTTGATTAGTCAAAAAAAAAGGTCAAAGCACATGTAATATGAAGAGCAGCAAAGGAAAAGGAGAGCTAAACATAAACGACAGAAACAATAGAATTTAAATATTAAAATATGAAAAGAGAATAAAAAAATTAATGAAAAAAAGGAAAGAAGAGAATAATTGCAGAAACATTATAGAAAAATTTCCAAAGAACACAAAATACAAAATAATAAAGTAAAAAGTATACAAAAACAAAAGCAGACCTCAAAAGAACTTTTGAAAATATTTACATACATCTATATGCAAGGCAATGTATTCATATATATATATATATATATATATATATGTGTGTGTATGTATACATATATATACATAATAGTATATATATATAAATTACATATTGGTATAAACGTATATACATATGCATATACATATATAGAAATGTATATATATGTACGCTTTTACTTGCGTACATAGCCGTATGCATAAATTCTGTGCTGCTGAGAAAACATAAATCAAAAGTAATATATACTTACTTGTAAAGACACAAACACACTCAAATATATAGTTCTTTATTTGTACACCATATAGATACATATGTATATATATATAGCAACAATGTCATGCCATGTGCTGCTATTGCTGACATTGTATAAGTATGTATCTATATATTTATGTATCTATATATACATAAAAATATACTCTATAGGAACTATGGTTACTTGCTTGTGTATGCTTTAGCTAACCAATTCTAGAAAATGTTTGCATTTGCCCCACAGCAGCAGAGGCAGTCAGAATGAAAACAAGCAGCAACAATCTATAGAAAACACCAGCATAACGTCTACTAAACAGGTCGACAGACACACTGACTAACGAACGAGTTAACCGTCGTGCATAGAACTGAACCACCACTACAACCAACGTAAGAACGAACATTTCGACGTTTGTACGATTGCGACAAACAGACGCCACAAAAGCAAACACACACACAACAAAAACAAAAAGCTTGAATACCTTGACATAACTTGCGACTTGAGTCTCTCCACTCAGTATAACAGTATATGCATTGGGTGTATGTATACGCTTTGCGAAAGCACTTTTTTAGTATAATTTTAAAGGTTTAGTAAATTGCATAAAGCATTTTACTCAAAGCATTGTTCATCGTTAGCCCTTACTTTTATTATCTTTCTGATACAACACAAATTTCATTCTGAACAGACTATCAGACTATAGCAGACTATCTAATCTACTTTTGAATCTAACTACAAATGGACAAATTTTTAAGTAGCGTTTAATGGTAAAACAAGTATTAATCAAAGGCAGAACTTTTCCGTTCAGGCTTGCCGATATTTCCGGGCCGAGTTTTACATATATTACGAATGTTTTTCCTTTAAAAGTCGCCTCAATTGCGTTGCAGCTTGACATCTTAAGCTTAGCTAGTTCATCTGACCTGCAGCATGTATATTTGGCATTGGAATATGTCTTCTCGTGTATTGTGATTGATTTTTTTCCATTTACGGGTTCTATTGCCTTAGCTGTTGTTAGCAGCTTATTTCCGCGGTGTTTCAATAAGTACATTATACCTCCAGTTGACTCATTCAAATGGGCCACCATGCCACTTATCCAAAATTGAGTGGCTCGCCAGGCCCGCGAAGTCATAATATTACGTAATATGATCTAAACGAATGCGTCTTCTTTTGAAAAATGTTTAAATCCGATGCACACACTCAATATGTGAAACTAAAGAACAAAAAAAAAGAAAAGCAACGAGAACAACAAAAATAACAAATAATATAAAATATATTGTGTCTGTGCGATTATATGTGTATATATGTATATGTTCTGAGTCTATGTATAGATAAGTTAAAATACTGTGGTATTGGTGTTCATGGCAGACGCTCGTGTATTATGAAGTAAAGAAGAGAAAAGGAAATAAAAAAACACAATTGTGTGGCGGATATATTTTAATTTTGACGTAGTGAACCCCCAACAACAACAACAATAGCCACAACATTCTCATCAACATCAGATGTAGAATGCGAAAGGCAAGAACACAGAGCTAGTCAGTGGCAACAGTAACAGCAATAGCAACAACAAAAACAACATCAACAACAATGACAACAACAACGACGACAAAAAATAACAAGACAACAACAATAATAATGCATAGTAATAAATAGCAACAGTGGCAAGTTTGGATTGAAGAAATAAAAATTAAAAATAAAAAAAATACACATGAAGGCACATGTGTGGATGAATAAGCACACACTTACATGTACTCGCATATACATGCATGTTTACGCTTATTGTTCGAGTTCAGTTCACAAGTAGTTGGATACGTATACGAGTTACTTTAGATTTCTTTTACGGTAATATACTCGTAGTCAAAGGAAAGTGTATATTTGTTGCTTCCCTTCTCGCTCGACGCGTTCACGTTCTACTTAAAAAAATAAATAAATAAAAATTTTACTTAATAATGTAAGTATAGGTGATACAAACGACAAACACATTCATTTACATATTCCTTTTAGTTACAGCTATTGACATCACACACAGATCTAGGTACATACAAATGTTGTTTTTCTATATGTGTGGGTGTATATCTTAACATATTTATCGATGCATCATAGCTTCTTTCACAGTCATTCACAAAGAAAGTTCTTATTAAAGCAAAAGACATCAAAAGAAAACAAGTGTGTGAGAACTGCACACATACTTGCATTCGTATTTTAATTATTCTACATTTACTGCACTAAGTTAGTCAGAATCGCGTACAGTGCATGTATGCACAATCGAAGGATGTTTTCAATGGATGAAAACGAAAAAACAAAAAAAATTATTACTTAACTACTTATTAAGGAAAGACAAAGATCTTAAGAAGAATATTTAATGCCTATACCTTTAAGCAGACATTTGTAAGTTGCACAGTGAGGGCGAGTTGAAACGTTACTCTCTATACCAATCAGCCTAACACAATTAAGTCTTTTTCCCATCCAAACCCGTGCTTTTTCATGAGATGTGTCTAGAAAGTGTAGACAAACTTTACATAGTAGTGTCAGAAATCAAGACTGAAAATAGGTTTCTGTTGGCATATGAAGACGTGTATCTCCATTTTTGTAAAAACATGTATGTATATAAAGGAACGGCTTCACGACTAGAATTACTTAAATTAGTTAAATAACTAAAGTTCCAATTTTTTGCATTTTATGCGAGTTGGTCTGCAGGCCGATCAGACTTATTTTCAAATCAAATCTGTGATCATCAACAAAGACTATTTACTGTGGATTTACTATCTTATAGATTCAAAAAAGAAGCAGGACAGACGGATAGGATTGTATCTTACCTATAAAAATCTTTTTCTAATTCAAAAAATATATCGCACGCTTAGACGTCTCTTTTATATATTTTTATACCCCACAAAAGTTTAAAATTAAATTTATGTGGATGTATGCAACACGCAAAGGAACTTGAGGCAGATACACATTTAATTACACCACTCAATCCAGAATTGCTTTCTGAATCGATTTAAGCTTATCTATCTGTTTTGATGAAATTTAGTACATTAATGTATTTCGGCGTAAGGATGAGTTGAAAATTTTTTAATCGGACCACTCTTTGGACCACCTCCCATATAACGCCTTTCAGTGAAAAGTCTATATGGTGGTGTAGCTTATTTAATGGTGAGCCGTCGTCCCACATAGCGTTTTCACTTGCTCGTGACTAAAAATGGGAGGAAAACGTTAATACAACTGGCTTTGTAACGCATATTAATAATATTCCTAATGCAATTGTTCAACGGAATTAATTATTGCGGTCGACATATATCGTCTCCTTTTGAAATCGTTCTATCAGCGGGGAAGCAAAATTTTAGCTTTCAGCTTTTAACTCTGTCAGCTAGGAAATATCTAACGAGAGAGACAGATGGACAATCAAAATATTTAACCACATTTGGAGTCCAATGGGATTTTTCAAGCTTACCAGAAATCTACAAATCCAGTGCTCTTTTCCCATATTAACAAGAATGATTAGCAAGCGACATGCTTACCAGACATCGTTTTGATCAGGGGTAAATCGAGGCTAATAGATTGTAGAGAATACCAAATGATAATACGTAAAAACTAATCGAATTCTGAGGATTGCCTGAGGCAAATGTGTTCGAAATTGTATAAGAATTTCAATTGGCCACAACACTTGAGAGAAAGGTACTCCAAGGCAAGCTTACGCCTAGCAGGTAAGAAAATTATCAGTTAGTCGGAATAGCCAAAGTCAAAGCCATATAATCTTCCACAGTGTGCACCGGTATATTGTCTATGAAGGGAGCTCGAGAAGTTGTTCAAGCGTCTGGCCCATTTAAACATTGCTGCGAACACTCAAAGACTCGCTTAGAGGTATGCTCTCATTATGCAAAATCTGACTTTACCCCTATACTCTTTCTTCAAGTACAAAGGCCCACCAAAAAAAATCGAGGTTCGAAAATTCAACTAAAATTAATTAAATTAACCGGCTCTGACTACCGTCACATCTTTAGCATAAATTTCTTACCAAGACTTCTTTCATGTTCACGCAATATGTCTGCTATTGAAAATCATACCAATTACAATGTTAAGTGAGTAAGTGAGTAACATGTTCTAACACGACAAAAGCATAATAAAATCGAGGCCATCTCTGTGCATGGCCCAGAACTTCTTACCTTGTGCTGGTAATTTTTTCGTTTCTCGTCTTTTTTTTTCTTCTTGTTCTTCTGCTAACTCAATGATGACATATCGTCTGCTAACTTTAGAGAAACAGATGATCTGCAAAATTTACAAAAGGCCTTAATTGCACTGAGGCCGGCTTTGAACGTTCCTAAGATGTTTTTAGTATAAAGCATATATGAGATCATTCTCGGTAGAATCAATGTTGTTTTAAATGGAATAAAATTGTTCAGAAGACATATTCTGAAATCTACTGAAGTTCCGCGGTAATCGATCGCATATGTTTAATAAAAATGAAATGATCACAAATTTCCAAACGTTAACAAAGTTAAGATTTTAATTTGGATTCGTTCGTTATACGCTACAAAAGCAACAATCAAGATATAATACTGTCTGCGATGAAAAATCATTTCAGACTACAGTTGGCACTTAGTCATATAAAAACAAGAAGAAGCAAAAAAAAAAAAGCTTCTTATTCCATACGCACGCATACAACGTTATAAAATTTGCATGATTTTACGTGTCACAACCCATAATAAACGGCAACAGCAACAGCGTAGAGAACTAAAATCTACCTTACTACATAAACTTTATATGCACACACATTTGCATATATACATATCTGTATAAATGTATATATACACTTACTGTATATATATATATATATATATATATATATATATATAGATGTAAACATATATATAAATACAAACATGTGCATACAAATATACGCCCCAGCACATAAAAAAGGTATTTAGTTTCGTTAGGAAAACCGTTTTTAAAGACACCATCGCTTAATAGAAAATATGGAAAATAAAACAAAAGTAAAAAAAAAAAAGAATAAAAAATAAAAAGAAATGAATACAAAACACTTACCCACACACATAAAATACGTACTGAACTTGTTCAGTTCAGCTTTGCCAAGATTATCATTGCTTATACCGCGAATGCATGAGTGTGTGCTATGTGTGCATGTCTATGTGTGTGTCTATTCGTGCTTTGTGTTTGCTTGCCTGGTCTTTAAGCATGAAAATCATTCTGCAGAATGTTGGGGATTCCCTTACGTAATGTGTGCTCAGCACAAATAAGCTTCAAGCAAACACTACCACTGCTACCACCTTTTTTATCGACATTACAATTCGCAGCAGCAGCAGCCGCAGCAGTAACAACAACAGCGACGCATACAAAAGCATTGCAAAGCAACCCATTATGATCGCATACAAGTCCATGTATGAATACATAAGCTAGCATACATAAATACATACACGCGCAGATATATCCACATGCACATACAAACACGCAAACCCACAATTAATGGCTTGCTTGCACATACCGATATACAAAAAATAAAAAATAAAAAATGAAAAGAGAAAGACAATAACAACTACAACTACAACTACAAGCGTATTGCCAACAACGTTTACAACGTCATTATGAACTTTGAAAACATTGTTAAATAATAATAACTTGAAATTGAAAAGAAATGAAAGAAAAGAAAATCATTAAAACAAAAATGCAGTAAGAGAACTGTAGTCAAAAACCTAAAAAGTAAAAAATAAAAACAATATAAAAACTTTTCCAAACGAACTTTTTTCAATCATGCATCCAAATACACATTTCCGAAGTTATACACAAACTAGTTGAAAATAGTTTTCCTTTTTTCTTTTTTTTTTTTTTGTTAGGCATTCTCGCCCGTAATGTAAAATTGTGTTGAGCAGATCCATTTAGAAATTTGCTTCGCAGATAGCTCTTTTCCGGCAAGCATAGGGATAATTAGACAGAAAGGTCTCTTATTAACTCAAAGCTAATAAAACTTGGAGAAACTCGTTCATAACGCCCTTGAACGATCCTTGAAATAATCAGGATGAAATTATGACTAAGAAGAAAAATGTACCGGTTTAGCAACCGATTTACGCGACGTTTAAAGTAAAGTGCGTGGAATATCGTAATCGAAAAGTTTCTATCCTTGACATCGTAGTTGTCAAGCAGACCGACGGGCATTAGTAACTCATTAACGCCTCTGCTAGGATGTAATTTTGACATGTTCTCAAGATGTAAATGAGTAGATCTCATCTCTATGTCGCTGGTACTTTTTTCGGTGCACGAATTACAAATTTAATAATTTTGAATAGGTACACCTATGGAAAGTCAATATCCTAAGTAAGGAAAGATATATGCAAATTTACCAGTCGATAAAATCTTCCAACTAAACTTAAGTCATTCCATTCTCATTTGGTCCAAAAGATATAAATAATTAGCCCTTAAATTACATGGAGTGCCCAACAAGTTTGTGTGGTCCACTCTTAGCAGAAAATCTAAATTCGTCCCTTAACCCAGTTTTCGTAGCCACAACCGAAAAATGGGTAGCTTGGACTTTTAGTTGGATTGATATTGCTGGGAGGAATATCTCATATCTAGATCATCATCAGATTTTCCTTGTATTTAGCAGCATCCCTGGAGTTATTCAGCCATGTCCGTAAATCCGCTCAGCCACATCTGTAACTCCGTCCAGTAACATTCGTGAGTTCCTTCCGACCTGTCCGTGAGTTTATCCAGCCATGTCCGTGGATTTGTATATCAAGATCCGCGGGTTCTCGTGTGTTTGTCCGTAAGCGTGTGCAGCGCAATCTCTTAGCCCATCACCCCATCAGTTGTCTGAAGTTATTGGAGAATTTGTATGTACGCTCTTAGTTGACGATAAAAGAAAATGTCTGGAAATGTAAATAACTCGCATATATTGATCTAAGGCTTACTACAAACATGTTGCAGAGACATCTAGAAAATGAATGAAAATACTCTCCGGTTTCATGCTTTTGATAAAGGAAAGAGATAAACTTCGGTATTTGTCCTCTTGACAACAATCTGCACAAAGTTAATATGCACTACACTGAAGAAGGCAAAGAATTTCGTTACCTTGTAAATAAAACGTCAAATAATTGGAAATCAAATCGAATTTCATCATGGATTCCATTTAAAGTAGGTGTTTTCGGAAAGATGGATCGCACATATAGAAGCGCATTAGTAAAAATTGTTATGTGGAAATGTTCTCCACTCATTGCTCCTTTTGCTTGCAATTTGCATATTGCCTTAGTTACAATAGTTATCTGCTTTCCATTCATCCATTATTCGTTGCATTGCAATTGTGGTTACCATAGAAATTGAATGAGAATGGCTTGTGTTAGGTTTGAACGAATTTTATTTTCGAGAAGTTCTTTGATATAAAAATGAATAAAAGATTTCTTTCCTCAAAATTTTCATGGTCGGTCAGTGACGTCTTCAACATGTCAATATGCACAGCGCCATTTTTATTTCAGAACATGTATAGGAGCTGTAGTCTTCTAGACATTCAGCTTTTGTTTGCCCAACTTCCTGGCAAGACATTAAGCCACCATTCTAGAGTTAAAGTTTTGGTTTATGATGGCGCATAGTAGACCTAAGCCCCATCGACAATTAGCAGGTTATTCAATACATAATCCCATTTGACGCCATACACCACGCATCCTGAAGTCTTTCCTTCTTTTGCTCATCGGACAACTACTTCGGCATTCACTTTGCCTACTTATCGTTTTAATATAGGCGCTTAATTGCAAATGAGATATAGAGTTTCGGAGAAGTCATTGTTCAGTTCAACAAGTACAGAAATGGTATTCAGCCGCAACCGAATCTTTTCCTCATCATCCCCATCACCCTTATCTTAAACAAGGAACAAACTAAATTTCTATACTCTATGATATTGCCTGGTCCGGCTCATTTTGGGTCACTGTTTGTTTTTGTGCAAGTGCTGCAGGACTACCCACAGAATAATAAGCAGCGAGCAAAAAGCCAAATTTGTTTTTATTTTTCAAAACAAAAGTGGTCTCAGCTTATGTTGGACTGTGTCGTCCGTGCGTTTTGACTAATTTGGCTCAAGAACGTGCAAAAGCTCCCAATCTTTACTCAAAATTTGGAGGCGATTGCTGTATTTTTGTGATCAGTAGATGGTTTACCACACCCAGACGGACACGCAGACAGACAGACAAAATGCATATAGAAATATTGTCAAATGGACAAACGTAGACACAGCATGATTCGTTTGATACCGAAACATTTTCTATTGCTTTTTTGTCTTTTCTAGTTCTTCCTTTCACTTTGCTTAAAATATTAATTCAAAGAATCTTGCCTTCCCAGCTCACTCTCCTTAGGCACATACGCTATTTGATTATGTTGAATGGTAAACAGAACAAAAGGCTTTTCATGACCATATAATAGTGTATTAATGCTTGTAGAAATGCTTACTCATGCCTTTACATATTCTTAAATTGTATGTTTTAGCAAAAGTATCCACATGATGCGGTCTCCCCTGTCTACGTCCCGCTCTTGAATAGTGTTTAAAGCAATGCTTCTTGCTGTGTAGAACTGAGAGTTTTGTTTTTATCCCGAAACATTGCCTCACTTTTGCTTAAGCGCCTTCAAGTAACTTCTCTTACTTACTTTCCTCTTACTCCCTTCTACTTTTCTAGCAATTCTTATACTTTCTCTCTGTAAAGTTCTTCTTTTAGAAGACCTCGTCTCTTTCTTTTCTTTTTCAGTTCTCGCTTGTAGAAAGCATTTTTAATAATAAGTGTAATCTGTTTCCTTCAATTTCTATGTATGTACCTATGCGCGTGTGCTTGTGTTAACGTGTGTACGTGTGTGTTAACTGCCACCGATTTGTTCCTTTACTATGCGTGCGTACACTCTTATTCACAAATACTTTCTTTCAATTATATGGGTACAGGAGTACCTGCACCATCATCTATAAGTACAAGTGTGTTTGTGTTGTGTTTTCAAGTTTTCTAATATTATAATACATATACTTGTGAGCGTTCCTCGGTATGCTGACAATTGAGGGCTGACGGCTGACTATGAGTTTCTCCGTTCATTTCTCGGTTGCTATGTAAAGCTTTAGATTTTCTATTTAATTCTCTTTTCTTCACTGTTGCTGTGGTTTCTACTGTTAGCGTTGCTGTTGTTGATGTTGTTGTTGTTGTTGTTGTTGTTGTTGCCGTAAGGGCTTTTCTTTTTATCAAAGTTACAATTTCATGTTATTAAAAATCACTCAAACACACGCGCTGTATAAGACCTACACTCAAAGAAATGCGGATGTTTTCATGCATACAACTATTGCTAAAATGATGGACTTGAAGATGGACTTTTCTTCTTTTTAATCCGAATCTTTTTGAAATTTAGGAATTCGACCGGAAAGACATTGCGAAATCGAAAGAAAACTTTACTATTGAAAATATTTGCTATCAGTAAAAGACTATTTAGCAAATGTTAATGAAATGAATCTCGCATCTATTTGGTCCATCAAGGATGAAATTCGTAAGTAAAACGTTAAATATTTGTGTGTAACATCCTTGACGACCCAACAGATTTTTTGGCAAGACCCAGGGCAAATTGGTATTGCGTTTCAATCGAAAGCTTTCATTGGACGATTGTTGAAATCAATTCCAATTTTCAAGAAATTCAATTTCAGAAGAAGCACTTCTGACATGTAGGCGACGGCATATCGGTGATAATGTAAGAATTAAATAAAATTATTTCGAATAACAAATTGTTAAGCTAAAGCTTTAATTATCAATTATTATTACATTTTTTATCAACAGGAATCAGAAATAATCCTCAATGTTCTTTAGTTTTCAAGCATTATCCAGAAATGAATCCAATCTTTTGTAACAAAAAGATCGTTAACAGAAGAACTAATACAATTCAGTAAATATGATAAAAAGTTACTCTCCCGGCGCATATATGTTCGAAAATGTACGTAAGGGTTTTCGGGCCAAATCGCATGAGGTTATTCGAACAACGGGATGGTTTTCTCTGAGGTTGGCAATACCGTAACTGATTATTGTACGTAGTAACGATTATCATCTGAAAAGTTAAATTTTTCGATTTGGGATTGGTTTTCGTAGCGAATTAAAATAGCGTCCCCAGAGCGATGTTTTAAGTTTCGATAAAAGGCAGACATGAGACGAAGATAATTGAAGTGAATAGACGCAATGGGGAGTAATAAGAAGTGCATTTTTGATGAAAAAGGTTTGAAATGAATTATAAGTGGAAGGTCTTAAATGTGAGACAAACATTGCGAGTTGATTGCCTATAATTCGTGCGAAAATAGTCACTGAAGCACTCAAATTATATTTCTTATCAAGTGGATTCGCCAGAAGGGATTTGTAATGCTCCTCAACCACGATGGTCTTTGATTACAATCATAACTTAAGAATGTACTACATTTTCAGATGAATTGTTCTTCTGGCATATGAATAATTGTACGTGTTGTTATAATTATAGGCCGATCAATAATTTCCGGGACTAAAAAGATCACATTTTTATTATTTTCAAAATTATTAATCAACACTGTCGCCTTGAGAAGGATTAAAATTTGCCCAACGCTAAGATTTCAAAACTTTTCTTATAAAATCATTTGTCAAGATTCTCAAAATACGCTTCAGTTTCCACAACGATCACACCATTTGTTGCAAATATTTGTGGGCTTGGAACATTCGTTTGAAATTTTCTGGAAAATATTTTTTTTATTTGACCATCCCGGCAGCCAGTGAAGAGACATTATAGGGAGGGAAGAAGCAAAAACAGTTGTTTGCGTTCGTTCGACATAAAATTTGCGGAATGGTAGCAAAGATTTGGAGGATACAGTGCAGCAATTTGAGCTTCAGTAGATAGATTCAAGTTTGGCAGTGCAGTCATAGGTTTGTGACAAGGTGTATTTGCTTCACTGGAAACAAAAGCTGTCCATTCTTCGTTCCATATCTGTAGGCTGCCAATTTGCAAGGAGAATTTTTGCCCATTTTTGTGATATAATCGGAGCCAAAATGTTATAATTTAGATTTTTGAAGCCAAAGTTGAATACGAAAGTATTTATACCCGTCAATAAGGAACACACGAAGTATGAGTTTTTGTATATTTGTACACCCATCACCGAAGGATGAGAAAGAAGCTTCAGAGACCCCACACAGTATATATATATAATTGATCAGGATCAAATCCTAAATCGATTTAAGCATGTCCATCTATTAAGCATATGTAATAACTGTTGCAAACATTTTCCTGGCCGCAAAACTAACACTAACCACTTCAAATTTGGTTTTACTTAAGATTTTATTGTTTGCTTAAGAAACATTGGTATTGAAAATGGGCCAAATTGCCTGAATAACATGGCCAATCTACCACGTAAACCGAGAACACCTCTGTTTTCCAAAAGGAACAAAAAGTTACCTTTTTGATCGTTACTGATAAACTCCAGCAAATAAATCGATGATGGTGTATAAAAATGGAAAAAATCAGCCACGCCTACTCAGTTTTATAGCGAGTCATAAGTTTTTTTTTTTTTTTTGGAAGCAAGCGTCAAAACCCCCATAGGGTATATAACTTCTTGGACGATTTCAAATTTCGAATGCATCTAATAATGTTCGACCGTTTAAATCAAGCGCGGCTATCTATCTACGCGCCTACAGAGTATGAAGTTTCTTTTGCTATTTTTCTAAAATCAATGTGATGGGCGTAAAAGGTTCAGTCATGACCGAATCACATTTTCTTACTTGTTTTTATTTAAAATATATTATCTATGGACTAACTATCTAGCAGATGTTGCGGTTTGCGTTGGTGTCGTGTTTTAGTTGAGAATTTAGTTCAGGAGAGAGGTTTGCCATTATTAAGCAAACGACTGTATAAAATTATTCTCGATGCGAGCATAGCTTTATTACTTATACTCATACTACATGCCAACGCGAAGTATATTTTACGACGTCATTGTACGCGTTACAATAGAAAGCGCGAAAACTTAAGGAAAAGTATTCTTCGTTGGTATGCGATACCGGTCCAATCGCTGACCTCCTGCAAATTCTTAAAATTGTAAAACTTGCTTTGGATCAGAGAGGTCTTATTTAGTTTTGTAAAAGGAGTTTAAAATAGAAGTTTAAAAGAAGAAATATGTTAAGCAAACAACATTAACAATAGCGGACATTAATGAATGATCTGATTAGTTATCAGCATAGCATAAAATGCCATTTATTTTACTAACTAACACTAACACGTCTTTTAGCAAACACAATTAACTGTGACGACTATTACTTTCGACTCCTTTCTAATTGAGGCCGGCTCACAAACTTATTTAATAATAATAATAAGCTCGTAGGTAAAAAAAGGCGTAAGGCTAAGACTGATAGTTGGTAAGGAATTAATTTATTTATGTTTGGTCTGTCTGCAACATATTGATTTCATATATTATTTCTTTTTAAAATATTTTTATCTATGCATCGACCGACCATCTACCAGGTGCTGCTATATGAGTCGGTATTGCTTTTGTAGTCTTCATGGAAAGCTATGAAATGATATGAAATTCTGTTTGTACCGTAGTGACGGACAAATTTCATTCCAATTAAGTAAACTTAAGGTTAAAGGAGAGGCTGGACAATTTCTGTACGCGTCCGCTCTCTTCGATTTATAAGAACTTCTTTTTTTTTTGCTTCTATTTTTTCTCCATTAAACTTAATGTGTTAGACAATGATGCAGGCAGACCTGTTTTACAACTTCGGATAACTATGGCGCCAAAAAGACGGGGCTTATGTTTTGTTTGTTTCACTTTAATGGAATGGCATACAAAAGTACAATTCTTAATGTATATGTAAGCATACATACAGGCATACACTTGTTATTGTTGCTGTTTTTCTTTGCGATGATGCTGATAGTGTTGCTCCGATGATGGCGCGCTTGTAGTTTCTAGCGCAAAATGAGAGCAGTCAATGTAGCTAAATAGTATCGTTCGTTCTAAAGATTTATTGGCTTTACAACGGCGAGTACATAACTTGGAGGAAAATTTCACATACCATGTAAAGGTATTTATGTAAGTACTTAACATTTTCATTCTTGCCATTAGATTTCCCAGGTTCCATGTTAATGTACACGCAAGAGAGTAGAAAAAGCATTTCATTGAGGTAAACGCATCGTCGGCCAGCAATGTTTACATTTATATGTGTGTATACGTATACATTATGTACATACATATAAATTTTTGTATGATAACTATGCCATATTTCCTTTGGCCAGTCGTTTTGTTTTTTTTTTTTTCTTTTTTAGCTCTCAATAAGTGTTAGCTTTAGGCAATCAACTTTTACCCACACACAATCACAAGTTCATTAGGCTTTTCAAGTTGTCTTGTATACGTTTGCGTGTGCGAATTGAGTTTTCTTTTCACCGACTTCTAGCCATTGTTGCATATTTCTAACGTTGATTTCGCTTCTTCTTTTTTTTTGTGATTCTCAGGTTGGCTGTTTGTTTTGACTCCTCCTTCGTTTAGGTATTGATTACGTTATTCGACCATAAATTTTCTGATCAGCCGTTTTGTTCACGACGTAAGTCTCTGCAAACGTATCGTTTTTCTTTTTTGTTTGCTTCCTTTTAGGTCGTATATACGTGTTTCTTGTAAACTAAAACTTCTTTATATATATGTAGGATAAAGTAAAAAATTGCTTAACTTTTTGCAAGTAAATGCCGCGACAGCTGGGATGTAGGCCTAGAAGAGAATTGAAATTAATTTCAATGCAAGTAAAACAAAACAATTTCAATATTTTTATACTTTACCCCAATTATGGTACAAGGGTATATTAAGTTTGTGCGAATGTATAAAACACCCAGAAAGATTTGGGCTAGACTAGCTTGTCTCTCCCTCGTTCCGACCTGTTTTCTTGTATTAAAACCTAAAGTGCGCTCTCCTTGAAATATTTCGACGAAACTTGGTACAACCACGAGTTTTGCCCGAAGGACGAACGCTATTGATAAGTCTTCGGATGGGGACATTTTTTCGACTGCTGTTCCAATTACGTTTTGATTTGAGAAGATGTTACACATATAAGTGCAGGATGGAATAAAATATACAATTGTGGGCCGTGGCCCACTACAGTCTTTTTGTTATTTATTACATAAATCTATCAAATACTTTGTGCAAAACTTTTCTTTACATTTCAATTGCAAAATAAATTTTAGTCAATACAGACAAGTTGTACTTAAAACTTTCGATATATCTTTGAAAGAATACGAAAGTTTTTGAAAGTCTTTTTGATGCATGTGCTAAGTAATGCACGAATTAATCAGTTTTTCTATACAAGTGGCAAAATAAATGAGACTTGAATCTAATTTAAGTAGAGTTATACGAGTCTTTTTGTTAGCAATCCCGTCCGTTCGTATATAACTTGAAGGAAGAAGTCATTAGTGAAAGCTTACGAACAACTTTTTTTTGGCGATTATTTCGAGATGAAAGAAGTAGAAATAGAATAAAAATATTTGAAGAGCTTATTAAGAATATATTTAAGTATAAAACAAAAAATTAATTTTGAAATATATTAAAATATGGCAACACTGGACCCATTCTTTGTAGAAGGACGACTTTACTTTAAGGGGCTCTGAGACACAAGGACTTCCTCCATGCAAATTTAAAAGAAAAGAAACATTTAATCTGCATGTCTAGATAAGTACGCCTGAGTGGCCGACTACGCAAAGGATCTCGACTGATATCTCAACGGCCGTGGGTTCAAATCTCGAGTGCGGTAGAGTTTTCAACAAAGTCGATAGCCTTAGATGCTATGACAAACAAACTCAGATCGATTTAGAAAGTGATTCTGAATCGATGGGTATAATGAAAGGTCTGTCTCAAGTTCTTCTGGGTTCTTCATGCATTCACACAATCTTAACATACTCTTGTACCAAAAGTATAAAATGGCTGACTTTTAGTAATAAAAAAATATTTAGATTAACTTAGCGGAAATTTTCTACGAGCTGCTGAAGGTAATGCTTTGAAGATATGTAAAAAAATCGAACGAAGTTAATGAGAATTGTAGAAGTTGTGATCTGAGCTTCTTTCTATTAAGAGGATAAATAGGTTCCCTGTCACAAAATTCATTGCTTTATAAGCCATAACTGGCGCGTTCCTTTCTTCTGACATTTGGAGTACGTATAGCTTAGGAATTGGTGCTTGCACGGTATAAGTTTTAGTTATTTATAAGGTGTCGGTGAATATCAAGCCCAAAATATATGGATCTCAACAAGCAGCAGTACTAGTTTCTTGGCAAGGGATGTGGACGGTTGCCCTGCATAAATCCATGCCTTCATTATTCTTCCGTATGTAATAAAAATGAAATCAAAGCGTCCTTCTTTTTATAGCGACTTAGGGAAAGTAAGCCGATGTTATTCTCTTCGATTGGCTCATTTTATCTTCTTTCTATATCTTTCGCAATGTACACGATCGAAACGAATTTACTTGCCGGCTTATTCTCCCTCAAACACTATTGTATTTTCAGCTAATGCCGACTTAATCCTCTTCGTAGCTTGAACTGCTATTTCTTTTCCCCCCAGTTTAAATATTTGATATAAAAATTTCAATTACGGAAAAAGCGTTTTAGAAGTTTTAAAATGTGTTGTTGACATATTTTCTTACTACAGTGTCATAAATTTTGTTATTATATTTGTTCGATTAATCTGCAATCCCAGATTTATAAAAATGCCGTTCCATGTTCAAATATTTTGGCATTTGTAGAAAACGTAATCGCACGTTTTATAGCTTACGTATTGCCAAACGACGGAGAAGTCGGTACAAAATGTATAATATAATAGTTTCATGAAGTTCATAACCAAAACACAAAAAATTTATATCTTCAACTCAGCCTCATATCTACGCAAGGGTCATCTCTCAATGAAGCTACACTAAAATATTTTTAGTTTGGAATGTTTCTAAATGACAAAAGTGAGCTTATTGGCGAATTAGAAATGTTAGAAGTCAACTGGTAGTGATAAGCAGAGCAAGTGTTTCACATAACCGAAAGGGATTTTTCACAAGTCAGGCCCTTCAAGGGGACTACTGGGATGCACTGCCGCGACTGCACGTGGTTTACCTACACGAATGTTGCTCATTGCTCCGGAAGTTCCCAGTCGAACAAACGAAAGCCTTACCTTACCTTACCTTTCTGACCTCCTCTAGGCAAAATCCTTGTTTATCATATCTCCTGTGTGTGTTGGACATATCTCCTGACCAACTGGTTAAAGAAAGAAATGAATATAGTCGAGATTGTCAAGATGACGTTATTTAATTTAATATTATTTGCAAAAACTAAATACCTTTAAGCCTCTACTCTATATATACATATATATTTATTTACATATGAATTTTTCATTATAGTTGAAAAGTTAATGTCGCTGAACGTTTTTTTTTTTCCTTTTTTATTAAGTTAAACTTGTATTCAACAGTTGTTGTGCTTAGTCATAAAAAAAGAAAGAAAAGGCAAATAAATGAATAAATAAATATTTTAAATAACTGAAAAATCACTTCATATAGCAACACATAGTGTGAACTGCAAAAGAAAAGCAGCTACAATTCAAAAGCAAAAACAAATAAGACAACATATTTTTGATATGAATTAATATCGAATAAAAAATCAGAACACAAAAAATATACAAAAAATTAAATAAATAAAAAAGAAAGAAAAAACAAGAATTTGCACATCAACGTTAATACGTGTTTGTATGTATGTATGTATGTATGTATGTATACACGCTTAACCTCATGCGAATAGAAGGCAACAACAAAGCGTAATTTTTATCAATAAAAGTGGCGACTCGTCGTCGTGCAAGTGTTTCATTGGAATCGAACAACAATAATAATAATAACAGCAGAAATAATAATAAGGCGTATATGTGTTTTCCTCTCCACTTCTCCTGCCACTCTTGGCCAGACAATAGTTATAGTTATAGAGGCAGGCAGGCAGCAAGACAACCTTATTGTATAGCCAAACATGTTGAATCAGTTTAATAGTACTCCGCTTACTTACCCGCTTTTCTCTCATGCGTTTACATATCGCATTGTATTTAAAAAAAATTTTTTTTTTTCTTGTTTCTGTGTTAAACTGAATATAACGCCGAGCAGCACCCCAACTCAATAAACACGTCATACCGGTTTCGATTTTATTTTTCTTTTAGTGACGACGATGTTGCGATATTGTGGTTGTTATTATTGCAAATAATACAACCATTGTATATGCAGAGTTGTGTATATGTGTGTTTATTTTCTTTCTTAAACGAGGGCAACAGAGGCCGTTCGCTGTTTGCCAGTTCGTCCGTCCGCCTGTCCGTCCGTCCGTCCGCATTAGCCTGACCAGCAAATTCAACTAACTAACCGTGTTTTAATACAACAACAATAGATGCTAATACTAAAACAATACGAGTATATAAAAAAAAGAAGGCATACCACCGCCAGACCCCAGCCGTATAATATTTAAACACTTCCCCTCGCCCCTTTCTCTTGAAATTTTATTGACCAATTCATTGTAGTGTTTCGTTTGTTCCATGTAAACAAAACAACGCGTATAATGGTAAAAGTAAGAAACATAAATAAATACCAAGTAAGAAAATTTCATACCCCGTAAGACGAACTCTCGATACCCATCAGTTAAATTATAAAGTCTATGTAATATTAAATTTCGATCTCGGAATAGACATTTCAAAATTTTAAACAAAATATTTAGCCCCTTAACCACTGCAGCCATGCGTATATAGAGATTTAACCTAGTTTTTTAAACGATCTACAATCCTAAAGCAAAAATTCATGTGAGTGAAGTATGAATTCAAATTCAATTATTGTGACCCTTTGAACTGTAATAACAGATAGGAAGCTTAAAATTTGTCACTCGCCTCTAGTGCTTGTGTGTACTGTATTGTAAACTGTATATTTCTAAGTTTTGATCTCGCAAACATTATGATAAAATAAATACGTTTCCATTCTTCGCTTTTCAAAATAAACAAGTGAAAATACTATAGTGGAACACGGCTCACCGTTAAATACCGCAGATAACTTTGCTTAATGCTATTACTGAAATAAAGATTTTTCAAAATGACATGTTAGATAAGAAGTGATTGGAAAAAAGTGACCCGACCATTTCAATAGCGTTCAAACATCGCACAACTGCGCCCTGTAAGGTGAACAGGAAAAACCAAGGTGGACAGGGGGACAAGCAAGCTTTGATCATTTCAGAAAGCGATGCTAAATCGATGGGTATAACAGAAGGTGGGTCTTTTGCAAGTCTTGTTGCATAGTGAGGTGTTGCACAAACCGACGCAAACTTAATATAATCTTGTACCACTTGTTTGCATGGAAGAAGAAAGAACGTTTGACTGTGGAAAATGTATATGCAGACTATAGTACAAAAATAGCCATCTATTATAAACATACTTTGAACAAAGTAAAGGAAAACGAACAATAAACACACACACACACACACACATGCCAAAAGAATAACAAGGAACGAGTTTAAAAAGTGTTAGATCTTTATGCTTTAAAAAAGTCCAAACCGCGAAGAGTGCAAAATTAAAGAAGAAGAAAAAAAATGTTCCGCTAAAATCGAATATCGATATACCCTACTTGAAATCAAAATCTAAAATATATGAAAAGAAAGTAAACTTAACATGCTAGGAATGCAGGAATGTACACACAATTGTGTAACAGCACATGACTGTTGTTTTGTTAACTGATAGAAAAAATTCTTCACGTAACATATTCGTAATAATGAAAGATTGTAGACCCACGGCAGAACAAAAGAAGAAGAGAAGAATTTTCACTATACGCGCCATCAGGCCTAA
>CCAG010001091.1:0-12170 GCA_001077435.1 Glossina morsitans morsitans | reverse complement strand
TGAATTGATTTTATATATATATAGATAAATATATATATTATATATATATATAGGTGCATATACATCTCATCTTTGTTGTTGCGAAGGGGGAGAAACAAATATTTTTACACATTTTGTCATTTCATTTATGCAACAGTTTGTTTGTGTTGTATTCTGTGTTTTATTTATTTATTTATTTATTTTTTTTTTGTTTCACTCATTGTTAAGCAATTTCAAACAGCCAAACGGTCTACGTTCTTTTAAGCAAGCAAAACCAGGCATTTGTATGTGAAAAAAAAAAAAAAAAAAAAACAAAGAAAGAAAACATGAAAAATAAAAATCAATAAAAAGCAAAGAGAAACTTCATTGATGTACCGAGAACGTCGAACCGAGCAAAAGAGGCAATTGGCGATTTGGCCAGACAGTCAGTTGCTTTCCACTCATATACTTAGTAGGTGCGATAAACGAATATCATCAAAACTCTGCATAATATTTATGATCATCGTGATTTTGAAAACAATTTTTTACCACTTGTATTCTTATGCTTTCTGTTTTTCCATGTACCACTTAAAAGCGATCGATCTTATATACATACGTTCTTTCGTTCCTTCCTTCGTTCATAAACACACACACACACACACACACACACACACACATTGGCATGCATGCACGCATACTTTTCGTTTGGAATGTCGTTTTTGTTGTTATAAAAAAATGAAAAAAAAAATTAACAAAAAAAATTAAATAAATAAATGAAGCGACGTGCTTTCATATGCAGCGTTGATAGCCCGGTAAATACAATGGCATCTTTTGGGAATTGGAATTGTCACCCATACAAAATATCAACACTTGTCATACATTAATGGCATATTTTTTTTTCTCCTTCGCTCTCTCCTTCTCTCTCTCTCTCTCTCTCTCTCTCTCGCTCACCTAAGCATAGGAGATTTTATATTGACCGCAGGCAGATCTTGAACATGGTCATACATATATTTCTACATCCTGTTATGAATTTCAAGGTAAATCGCATTATGAAAGTGTCGCTATTCCAAGATCTCCTTTTGTTTTTATACACAAATTCAAAATTCTTAAGAATTATTTATGAGGGTTTTCTGACTTCGGCTTTTTGATATTTTTTATAAGTGATATAATGATGTCGATAAAATATTTTTAAAGATGACCACGATAAGGCAAAAGGCAGCAAAAAAATTACTGATATTATTCTTATCTAATGGACTGAAGTGATTATTATGGCTCGGAGAATTTACTTTTCGACTTGGAAGTCAGCGAAGAAGAAGGGCTAAAAGCCTTTGCTTAGCAACACTTTCTCTTCGATTTCATTAAAAAGGATGTGTAATAAGCTCTTCTTCTAGATAAGTGAATTGCACTTAAAGAACGTTAAAAATCTTATATGACTTTTATTGTAAATTAACCACAAAAAGCAAAAAAGGAAAAAAAAAACACGAATAATTGATTCCACACGACTAACCTCATTAATTTCAAAACAGCTAACAATTCACTCGAACTTATGAATAAAACTAATAAAAATACATTCACTTCACTTAGATGAGAGAGCGAGAGCGAGAGCGACATAGAAGGGGAAAGAGAAATAATAGAAAATTTCCATATTAACCATTAAGAAGGAATAGCAAGGATCCTAGTATGTTAGACAGAATATAAGGAAGAAAACAAAAAAAAAAAAATAAAAAACGACTCACAACAAAACTCCTGGAAACCTTGACGTTATTGTAAAAGTTTAGTGGAATAGCAAGCGAAAACCACAACAAACAAAATTGTAGAAAATTTGCTTATGGAAAAACTTAAATACCGGAAACAATTAATTCCACATGAATTAACATATGATACGAGAGAAGACAGCAAAATCATTCATTCACCCATTTACTCAATCGGTCGCTCGTTCAAACAAACAGCAAAAATTATATGGTGTTAAGAAATCCCCTACCAAAGGCATTCAAGAAGTGACTGAATTAAAATAAAATAAAGAAACATTTAAAGCAAAAAAAAAAAAAAAAGAAGAAAACATGATTAGGGAACTGAAATGAGACCATACGTATAACGTAACGAATGAGTGAAGCAAACCAATTAAGGTTTGTTTTGGCTAAAATCAAAAAGTTCAACACGCAAAACTTAAAAACCTCCTAACAACACGTCACTGAAACACTACGCTATTACTACCACCGCTTAGCACGACGTCGAGGCAAAAAGGATAAGTAAACAAATATCCAAAAGCAAATACTTCAACTGTTAGTTGCTTGTAAGGAATAACATCAGATTGACCACTTATGATAAAAATATAATTTTTTTTTTAAATTATCATTTTTTGTTTAGTTCTTCGTTGTTGGTTTTTTGATAAAATACCTAAGAAACTTTGAAAAGTGTTTCAAAGAAAAATTCTGCTTGCGAACTTTTTCTTATCTTACGATTCATCGAAAAAAGTGTTGAAAAACAATTTCATAAAACACATTCTATTAAAAAAACAGACCAACTTCTTCCGAAACTTTCTTCATCAACTTAATGAAAAACAAATAAGAAATTTATATTAATTTTGAGGTAAATCATTGGCATCCACTACATTAAAGCAATACAGGGAACTCTATCAACACATAACATGGTCCACTAGGACTTTTCTTTACTCTTTTACTTATATATTTCTAATAAACTTTCAAATGGAAGTAGCAAATTCTTCTTCTTCTTCCTCTTCTTTATAATTTATATTTTGTGCACTTTAAGCGGATTCAACGCATTGATCTTTCTTCACTTCTTCATGTAATAGGCGTGCAAATGAATTCTTCCGTTTTGTTCGTAAGATGTTCGGAATATGCATCATCGTTATCTACGGTCTTTTGCCACTTATCGTGTAGCTTATGGATGCCTTCGCACCAATAGAAACTTGCCGGTTTTGGGGGCATAATAGCCATCGACTTATTTTCGTACATCTTCAACTGCTGTGAGTCACTGAATAGGTAGTAAGCGGAAGAAGCCAGGTTTGAAGAATATACGGGATGCAGTAAAACTTCTCAGCACAAGCCGAAAATTATTTCCTTGGCTTTTTTTTGCGGGGAACACACGAACTTATCCGAATCTCATTAGTTTCCCAACTAAAATCTTTTGCCCAAAGTTTAGCAAATCACTTGCTAACTGTTTTGTGCTTTCGTTCCAAGGCAACTTAATCATTTCCGTAGCTTAAACTGCACACTTAAAAACACAGAAAAATATAGTGCCGTGAGTGACATCGATCTCTTTAAATTTTGATATGCACTGAACGATAGCTGATAAGCTGAAATTTGCATCGTCCAAACATCAGCCGAAATAATATATTCTTACAAAAAGCCCACATTTAATAAAATAAGTCCGCATCATAACTAACCGCTTCTCCAGAAAGCCATGTTCTAAGGATGGTGCAAGCAAATACAGATTTTGGATGCTTTACCGATTCGCAAAGCCTTTCAAAGGACAAAAGGGATTAGCATTGGGTATCAGTAGCGTAGTAAAAACTCTAAGGAAAAAATGATATATGTGCACGATATTTTCGGACAAGAAAAAAATCAATTAAAAAGACTGCAAGAAGTCGCGGATCGCTATAAAACTCCCTAAATCACAGCCTGTAGCTATTCAATTAACGACTGGTTATAATAATAATTCGTTATATGGGAAGTGGACGAAAAAATATTCTAAAATTATTATAATTGCATACATCTGCACAAACTAATATGACTTTCTGCGGCAAGTGGTGGAGGAGTCTTTTATGATAATAAAAGATTTTGGTTTGGTTGATTGGTAAAAAAAGTGAAGTTCTACTTATAATCACATGCATACGTAAAGTTCATCATTATTGTTTACGCAAGACATGTGTAATAAGTAGAGAAGGGTTACTTAAACTAATAGCGTGTTTAACGTTATAAAGTTGATTAGCTTTGTGGACAGGTGGTTTATGATGGCATGCAACAACGCATAAGCGGATAATTTCTAATACCCTTCGAAACTAAGAACGTCATCAATCTAGGGGTAACGTCAGCAAACAACGCTATTTATAGATATTCAAATGCATTCATTCATTCCAATTTATTAACGATAACCATAGTACAAGTGTTTGCTCGTGTTCTATTCAGTTCTTGATGTTTTTTGTAAACTCTATTTAAGTCACGTCATGTTATCCTTATCGCGTGTGGGCACATACATGCGATGAGAGTGTTAAGTTCTCCCTTTTCTTGCCTTGCTTTTGTTCCTTTTTTAAGAGCATGTATTTAAAATTTTGCGGCCAATATGTGGTTTAAATAGTTCAACAAAAAATGATATATGAAAATTACACTTAATATATAACGCGTGCCTACATTTAGGCGTAACAAATTACTTTTTTTCAGGTCTTTAAAATATTATATTTGTTTTGTTTCAGTTTGTTCTTCAGTTAAACAAATTGACTGAGTGTCTGTCAGCTGATTGGTATTTAATGATGATAATGATGATTATATTTATTCCCCCCAACTAATGTTGTTACACTTTTCAATAATAATTATAACATGCCGACAGATATTTATAAGGCATGGATATACACACGCATTTCCATTCGAGCAAGCAGTGGCGCAGACACAATAGGCATAGAAAGCTCATAGCAAAAGAAAGATATAAAGATTCGTTATATATCTTTCCGATGACAGTTGCTTTTTATTGGGTTGGCAAAGATGAAATTCGTAGTTAACACTATCGCTAACTTTAACAGCTTATTATTTCACATTGGCTTCATAGTTTACCTCAACATTTTCTTTTTTTTTTTAAAAAACTTCACATCTCGCCTGTTTGAAGAAATCACTGTAAGCTCTTGAAAATCGTTGAAAACTTTTTTTAAAAATTAATTTGGTTGAAAAGTGAACGCTCGAAAATGCGCATATGCCTCGCAAACCGCGCGAAACTTTAGTAGTGCATATTAGGTCTAGAGTTACTACGCAAAAGACAATGTCAAGTTGGTTAACTTCAACAAATCGACTCCTGTATCATTGTATGATCTCCCTATGCCGCGTGCACAAAAGACTTGGAAATCCCGTAGTTTTGCCACAGTCTTTTGTACAGTGTGTAGTAGTTTTAAACTCCTTTCCAGACCTACCAGATCTACTCCGCATTAGCTAGCACTCCTTCCGCAATTTAAACAATTTTTTAATAGTAAAACTATTTAATACTGACGGGGCTGTAAACCTAATACCACCGGTCAAGCACCTGGATAACCTGTCGCTTATATAGCAAACATATGTGCTTGGGGTGCTAATAAAATAAAATAATTTCTTATATGTATGTAAGGTTGTCTTCTTTTCTACACAATTTATCCCTGACGACCTGATATGATCATATGTTTTCACGATTAAAATATTTTAGTCAGTTCAATATAAGTAATCTTCCATAATTTGCATCTTCCATGTCTGTAGTTTAAGACGACACGGCTACCATTAGCCATGTTTTTTTTTCTCATTTTAGATGGCGGTCTAACGAAGAGAGAGAACAAAGTACTTTTTTCCATGAACCCTCGGTATCTAATGGAACATGCATATGTCCAACTTCCTTTATATAATTATGGCTTAAAACTTGAGCTATAGAACAAGAAAGATAAATAATGATAGTAATCCAATTAAAAGAACACATTCTCTGGGAAGCGAACTGAAGAAGAAACGAAAATATTATTTTCGTTCTTTCTTTTCGAAAGCATTTTTATAATTTATGAATTAATTACAAATAATTGACGGTAAGAACGCCAGTCGCATTTTCAACTTCAACTGTTAGAAAACTCGAGTCACTGGTCGTTTTAAGATATTTTATATAACAAAGTTTTTGTTTTTCTTCTTTGGTGGGTGTTTTTGATATTTTCGCCAAGAGCGTGAAAGAAATCTAAGAAAATTTTTATAATTTCTTAATTTTTTGTTGGGTCAGCATTAATGCTCCGAAGCTCTGTAATTTGATGTAAGAATGTTGGTGTGCATGCCTGGGTATAGAAATGATTTCAAGTATGATGTTAAGAGAATGGAAAAGAAAAGTTAAGAAAACAACAAGTTTTAATGAAAATAACCAATCTAATGAAATGTAGCCCACAGAGCAGAGGGTTAAGTGCTCCGGCACAAAGAAGTTTCTTTAGTGGAATGAAATGAATTTTTTCCTTTTTTTTCTATTTTTTTTTTTTTTTTGCTTATGGAAAAGAAAAAATGCAGTCGTTTGGAAAATTTGCTCATTTTCTACATTAGATTTTCTTGTTACGAGATACAAAAACACGCACAGAAACATATACCATTACAATGCACAGGAAAACATAATGGCGTTGAGATTAATTTTGTCAAAAATGTATAGGGAATTTCTACAGTTCTTATGAGCACTTTCAGCGACGGCTTAATTTTCATCTTTTTGTTTTCCTTCATATCATCGTGTTTTTAACTATTCTTTGATGAGGGCATCGACAGCACAAGGATCTGTCTGTTCTTCTTCTTCTCTTTCTACTTCTTTATTAACCGATCAGCTACTATGCAGACTCGCAATTTATCACAGATCTGAGTTGTGAATGATGGTAATATATGACGGAAAACTTGGATGGTAATACACGTCGGATGACTACTACACGTCGCGCAATGCTGACAAGTAAAAAGCATTATAATCCAGAATATAGGGAATCAGGATGCCCATCTCACCAAATCGCATGCACCGGGAATTCCTACGTGCATTTTGCAATGCCTTCGGAAAGTCGACATGGAGGCGGCAGAGAATCTCTCTGCTGGTTACCGACCTTTAGCGAGTATCATGGTGGATGCAGTTACCTTAAATGCAGGGGCATTAAAAAATTGGAGCAACAGATAGGCCTCGCCTTTCCCAGAGGGAAACTGTTTAACCATCCCCAAACTTTCATAGCTGGTACTCCAGCTTTGTAAAGATCCTCGAAGCTGCAGAATTGTTTTGCAAACTGCGGAGCGGAACGTTTCGCTGCATTTAACTCATAAAGCAATGGGCTTCGTGTTTGAAGTTTTGAGTAGGACAATACGTACGCGAGAAAAGCGCCTTAAAGGAAAATTAAATTCGGACAAAGACGAGCTGAGACACATTTCATTAACAAAACATTTACAAGTTGCTGTGAACCAACTCCTGCTTGATGTTGTCATAACATGAACTGTCTTCCTCGAACGTAATGGATGATTTTTAAAGACCCTCTGCAATTTTGCGATTATGTATAACAGACATCGGATCAGAGGGATGAAAACTTACATATTTAAATGGCTTATGCCGCTCGAAAGCCCTATAATTTTACTGCAACATTGCGACTTTTAATTCCTCTAAATAATCAAGTTTGTTTAGTTTTTGTGGAACATCCGCAACTTGTAAAATCCGTTATAGTCATCACGCCCAGAGACTAGGCTAACTATCCCAATCGGTAGCAGCGACAGACAGTATGCACAAAGAGCTGGGACGTAATCAATGCGGACTAATGGGTTACACTTATTCTACGTTCCACGTTCATGTGAACAGTTTCACTTCGCAATACTAACCATGAGCTGCATTGCCCAAACACCTTGGTATAGGTGGGAAGGATGGCCAAATGCATTCCAAGTGCAACTACTAAAAACTGGAAATTTTGCTTTTTGAAAATTTATTTCTACAAGTAAAAAAATATGCTTCCCGGTACTTTTTTGACGTGGCGCTGCTACCAAATCATATGAAAAAATGTAGTATGTAGGTAAGTATGAATTAGCTTAATACCAGACAGAGAGGAGGCAAACATGGCTAATGATGATGACTAAAACGTGTGCCATGAGCTTTATTTATAAATTTGCGGACAATAGCTTTGTTTGCTTTTCGTTTTGTAACATGAAATCTATCCTTCAGTTAAAAGTATGATCTCCCTCCTTTACTTTGTCACGGCTGCGGATCCTTGGTCTTGTTAAATCCAATCTGAAAGTGTGCATATATTGGATGTAGGTGTGGCCATTAGTTGGTCTTCCCCGTCTGCGTGTCTTTTCATTAATATTTATGTCATTTAAGGAAAATTTAAGGAATTTATCTGTCAAGCATAAATAGAGGGAAGAGAAACGCAGAAAACATAAGTATTTGTATTCTCCTTGCGTAGACTTAGAGATGACTACAAATAACGGTAAGCGGTAAATTTCAGTACAACTCTTTTCTGAACTATCATTAGCACTTTAAGTTGGTCCCTTAAATTTTGCTTTACATTCGAAAATGAAAAAAAGCAAAAACGATTCATCTAATCATTTTAAAGTTTATTTAATGAACGAAAGCTTGCAAATTTTTGTCTTTTTTTACCGTCTCATCATTACAAAAACAAAAACCACACTTTGCACTTTTCAACTCCTGTCTTTAAATGACAACCTATCAACAAATTCAATTACATTACACCCCTGCCCTGAATCAATTCGACTTATGTATGAACGTATGAGGCCATATACCTGGCATTGTCGTGCTGTTCTCTTCACTTTTTATTATTATTTTATTTTTTTATTTATTTTTTTTTCTTCGCAAATCATCTATGCCTTCCGGGTTCAGGTGTTTCACCATACAATTATCATTTAGTTCCACTTTTCAGTTATCCAATTTTTTCTCATTTTTTTCTTCCATTTATAAAATTTCATTTACTGCCGTTCGTGTCATTTACTGGTGGAGGGTAATACACGATAAAAAAAGCAAAAATGATTTTCCTATTTACTAGCTACACCCCGCCAAAAAAATGTGTTCTCGCTCTTATTCAAGGGGCGTGTAGAACGTGCGAGACGCATGTGTACTTAGTGTTGTGGTTCATGGCCTTACCTTTAGGCTAAAGCCTTCAATGGGTTGTAACTGACAGTTATATGTTGAAAAACCATAAAAATATTTAATAGAATTTTACAGCTTGTCAAAAAGTTAACATTTCCAAGTTTGTGGCAAGTAATACAGAAACAAGTAGAATTCTTCTGAGGTCGCGTTAAATAAAAATCATTAAAAATTTTTCCGAAAATCTTTATTCAAAGCTTGAAGGAATTGTTTCTTTTTTTAACCTTAGCTTAAGCCCTTTACCCTGTGAGCCAAGCGAACAGCATTGCGGCCGATTCGTAGCTGCAGATATCGAAGACACCCGATCGCGATATAAATATGTCACCCAACAGCAATCGTAGTATCGAAACATTTTTCACTAAATAGGAAGAAAAATACATAGGTTATCGACTCGCTACCCGTTACAGAGACCTCTCCACACCACCTTACCTCACGACTTTACGCGATATCGGCAGCTTTGGTAAGCGAGATAAGAATTTCAGGGCCGGTAGTAGTTACGCATCGCATTGCATTATTTCACTTCTCTGCTTTCACTTTCTCTGCGGTGTTGTGCTAATTGAGAGTAGATTGTCTATGAGAAATGAAAATTCAGTTAGGAGCAAGGCACTCTTCCATAAAAGGTAGAAGCGAAGGGAATTGCAAGAACTCTTTCTTATATCACATTTGTTTGCTCTTGTACAGCAATTACAGGTATTGCAGAGCCAGCCTTTTTAGCCGATTTGTAAACTCGACCTGGAAGATTTAAAAATGAAAAAGTCAAGATTGCACTTAATGTAGTCCTTTTTAGATCGGCCAAATCAGGACGATGCTTTTGTTGTTGTCTTAAAACCCGGAACTCTTAAGATAAAACTCATAAGTCTTGAAGAATTCTCAAGTCGCAAACGTAATCTCAAGAGATCCTCAAAACATAAAAATTTTACTAAATTGTTTGCACTTTTCGGGCTAATTAAGAATAAATTTACATTGAGATGTCTGTCACATCTAGCTCTGTTTGTTATGCAACACGCACACACATGTTAAAATTGCAAATTGAATTTTCAAAAATATTTTCGCTGAAAAATCAGACTTTTCTGTACAAAATTATGACTAAGGCTTTTTCTAACAACTTAAGATGTGAGGATGCCCTGGCATGGAAGCCTCTAAAAATAGCCAACTACCTTTACCTTCACTTCTCTAAACAATTTTTGCTCCTCCCTTGGCGACAAGAAGCATGTTAAATTTCTCCTGTTGCACGTTAAACCCAAGTGTATTCTTCAAAGCAAGAAAATGCTCACAAATCTTCATAAATTTCAACTACGGTTACGTATATATATGCTTTTGTTACATATCATACATACTGATAATTTATTTGCTTTCTTATGCAGCAATTTGTAAATAGGTAAACGGGTGCGTAAAATAGAAAAAGGGGCATTGTTTGGTGAGTAATCTAAGAAAGAGTTGATGATGCTCAGTCGTGTCGGGTGTGGCACCGAATGAGATGATTTATTGGACAATCCATTAACTATCAATAAATTTTCAATCTGTTACCCCATCGAACTACAGATCCAACATGGGCCCACTAGTGGGAGTCAAGCGTACCAAAATAAGATTGAAAAAGGTTACAGCAGCTGCGTCTTGCAGGGTGCGTGCTGTCATATCTAGCAGCAGAACCTAAACTAATTGAGCCATAATGAATCAATTTGACCTAAAATTCCAATTCCGATTTATTCTAACGCAAACTGGCATGTTCTTCACCCAATTGCAAATAAAGTGGAGATAAGCTGGAATTACAATTTTATGATTAATCGTGGATGTGGCAGGAAACCGCTCGGAACCATTTTTGGACCAAATATGCACGTTATTCTGACTAATATTTAGGTAAGTTTTTCGAAATATCTTCACAGTATCAAAAATTAGAAACGAGCTCGTCTCAGCTTCTAATCGATCGTGGACGTGTATTTAGACAGATGGCAACCATTTTTGTGCCAATTCGCAGCTTCTTATCTTTTCTTCTGCGAATGGGGTCATTCGGGAAAGATTATGGATTAAACCAACCCGTGTCGGTGGAAATAAACATATATGATCGGTATCCCGAAAACTAGATCAAGTCGCAAAAAATTAATTATAGGCAATTAAATGTATTTTATTATAAATAAATATTATAAATTAAAGACACTAAGGAATTTTGGAACTTCACATGACTTATAAACACGTTTTCTAAATTCAAAAATTGAAAAAGTTCAATTTAGCCCCAGCGGTAGTTCCGGTGTTAAGAGAAAGTTTTTGAAGAAAATTTTAAACTAAGAAGACCTTCGAGGAAATATAACCATTTGACCCCTGGACATATGCATGCCATCATGCATGCATGTATAGCTTATGATTGTATGCTTGAAGAAATTTGTCGGTTTCGTTCTGAAAACTTTTCAATTAACCTAAGAACAGCGTCAGTGGAAAAACCTATGCAGATCAGGTCGAAGTTTCTTTCCTCTTTGTAAAGGTGAAATATCAATGTGTTTGTAAAAACGCAAGCAAGTGAATGCCATGAGAATATTTAAACTCTCCATTTTTTTTACTGTCGTTCAATCACACCACACTTTCTCAAAAGCCAATCAAATTACATTTTGATTTTCTTTAATAACTACAGTTGAACACACGCGGTTATTTATAACATCAGTGTCAGTGAAATGAACGTTGCATTTAAAACGGGCTGAGTGAAAATGCTTTTTACACAACGCTTTAATTTTTCTTTTTTTTTTTTTTTTCTTATAGCATTTGTAAAATTTTTATTCATACAAGAAAATTAATTGGAATTTTAATTAATGGAAAATTTTCACAAAATAATCAGAAAACAAAAACAAAAAAAAAAGGCTGCGTATGGCTATATGAGTCTTTACTCTATAAGCTGTCTGTAGGTGTAAACGTATATTAACGTTTATCATCTGCAAAAGAATATTGAAAGAGTTGAGGGCATAAAAAAATGAAATAAATAACATAAAAAAAAGAAAAAATAGCGGCTATGGCATACAAATATATATATATATATATATATATATATATGGCATATATACATAGATATACGCATACATATTTATGTGTGTACGGCAGGAAAAAAAAAACGACGACCAAAAAAGGGTTGTTAAGCGCAAAAAGGAAGGAAACAACAACAACAGTAACAACAATAAATAAATGTTTAAAAAAAAACGAAGTGTGTATATATCAATTGTGATTGATTTTATGTACAGATTGATACGTTTTTAATTAAAAGTGCAGTGATATGCATAAATATTTAAAATATTGCAAAAAAGAAAACAAAAATTACAAAAGAAACAACAGTAACGTAAAGCAATACACGCTTGTTTATGTGTGTGTGTGTGTGTGTGTGTGTGTGTGTGTGTGTGTGTGTGTGTGTG
>CCAG010001090.1:0-15406 GCA_001077435.1 Glossina morsitans morsitans | reverse complement strand
GTGTGTGTGTGTGTGTGTGTGTGTGTGTGTGTGTGTGTGTGTGTGTGTGTCTGTTTGTAAAGCTGGCGCAAAAAACCAAACTCATGAAACAAAAAATTATACAATAACAACAAATTGTGAAATGAAACGAATTTTTGCGCTGTCGATATTAAAAAATAAATTCAAACCAATTGTCTGCCACATAGACGAATGGCAACAATCAACCCCCGGTATTAAAAGCGTTATTAAAAATTGCAAACGTGTTTGTTTATGAATGTAAACACACACGTATATATATATATATACATATATGCATACATATATATGCATCTCTACACACATGCATGTGTATAGCATGAGCATATTTGTTTATATAAATTTTAACATCAATGCTGTTTAAATATCCAAGCACAATAAATCAAAATATATACAATTTTAACGCTTCACTTGAGTTGAATCCATTTTTTTCCTTTTTCCCGTCTCCTCATCACCCATATATATATATATATATATATATATATGTATATATGATAGATAAAAAAAAAAAGTAAAAACAATACTTATTTTGTTTAAAATTTAAAAGCATTTTCGTTCGAAAAAAAAAAACCAACAACCACGATCGCTTTGATACAAATTAAAAATAAACAAAAAACTAATAGGCAAACATTGTCATCATCTTCAACTATCAGGCTCATCATCATCGTCATCATCATCATGAAGGGCAGAACTTATGACAAATTTTCTACACCCCGTTTCCTCTACTTACATGCTTTCGTGCATTGCTTTCACAGACTACTTCTAACTACCCGTCAAGGGTACATGCATCGTTTAGTTTTTTACGAAATATTAGTTGACCTTCTATTGTGTTTTGTTATTGTTTTTCTTCTGTTTTTTTTTTTTTTTTTTTTTGTTTTGTTTTATATTTGTACACATGTCATCTTTTTTTTTTTGTTTTTTTTTTTACTTTTGACAATTATAAGAATGACAACAACATGTAAATATTTGACGTACGTATGTATATTGTCACATAGTTTATGTGTTTATTTTAGGGTTTATTTATTCGTGTCTCCTCTTTCTTCTCATAACTGCATAGACTTGAATTGGATAAGACAAGAGGAATCTCTTGTCGCTCTTTGTTATTATTACAGTCACCCTAATTACCAAATGTTCGTTACAATGTGAAAATGATGGCAATTGTAAAGATCGCATGCATTTACTCTTGAGGCAATCGAAAATCAATCATACTTTTAAGCATAATTGCAAGCAAGCAAAGGCCTCACATGAACGCTTACGGCTACGGAAAATACGAAAACTAGCAATAAAGTCTGTGTCAAATAACGTTCGAACATCCAACAAATTCGAGATAGTGTCGAAAGGGAACATAGAATAATAAATCTTTAGAAGTGCAGAAGCCATATAGGTGCATGGGAAATTTCCGATATATGACATATTGTTGCAAGTTCGTTGACTCAACTTCGTAAACATTAAACGCTCAACAATCGATGATACATCTCTTATCTTTTTTGCCTGGCAATCTCTCTGGCTTCACACACACACTTTTTGCTTGATCAGACAGCAATGCTTCAGCATATCTTGTAGTTCGGTTACTGGAGCTCACTTTTTATTAGAATTATTATTAACACTATTTTTTCGTTACTGCTGTTAATAGTGCCAACCAGTAAGATATCGATCGTTGTTGCAACTGTTGGTGCTTAAGCTTTTTGAAATCAATAAAATCTGTATTAAAATATTAAAGACAGTGAAGTGATCGTTTCCTTTTGAACAAATATCTAAAGCAAATGAAAGCAGAACCAGGTCTTTGAAAATCGGCGCAAATTCATAAAATATATTGAACATATATAGAAAGTCTTTTGGTAAGCGGCAGCAAAGAACAAGACAATGTCCACAAACAAACAGCGGAGACCTTCACGCATATCAAGTCGAAAGTTCCGAGTCGATTCAGCCTGTCTGTCTGCCATTTGGCCATCGCGTATATAGAGCTAGAACACAGTTATGCTCTCGATTAATAGTCAACTAAAAAAGATCGGCAACACTAACTGTGAGCTACTCACAGCACACTCCGGACTTTTGAGGCGCAAAACAAAAACTTGCTCTGTGTTTCAACCAAGATCTGTTTCATATATTGTTCATCAGATCAACCAGCAATTATGCTGGTTTTTTTTTCATATGATAACCATTGATTCTAATTATCTAGAATACCTATATATTCCATTGTGGAAATTCCGGAAAATATCTACTGCTAACCTCTTCAATAATTCTATCTTGAACAACCACTTTTTTTATTGGTTCCCAACGCAACTATAGAGCAGTTTTACGGGTACTTGACTCTTTAAACACGCTGTTCTCAAAGCATGTTCTCCAGAAACGCCAAGCAGTATAAGTCCGATAACTTTCATTCCTTTTAATCGATTTGCTTACAACATCTTTAAAATGACATATCAAAGAGGGGTAGAGTGCGAGTTTTCCATTAGTCAGCTTAAACAATACTTATTAAAAAGATTGACTTTTTTGGCCGCAAAAATAAGTTTTGCACTGCAGTATCCGCCGATTACATGAAACCAAAAATTTTTTAATCCCCTCGTACTTTTCTGGCTATAAAAATATAGATTCAATAGCTCCTTTTCTTTATATTCAAATTTAGATCAAGCATAAAAACCCCTTAGATTAAAGATGCCTGACAATAACGGCTCCGATGTTACCATTTCTTAATGTTTGTTGCTTTTGTTTATTTCTTAAATATTATTTGAAGATTTTCAAAAATCTCTTCTTTTGATTCCTTTCACAAATAATTTTTACCTCTTGTACACTTAATGACTATTCTATTAGATAGTCCGGAAATTCCTTGCCATTTTTCACTACGAAGTAAAACAATTTTCTTTTACAAAAGGAAGAAACTTGTTATTTCGGATCTATAAAGCTTTTCTGCAATCTCTCGAATCGTTATGTTTCGACCAGCTTCAATCATAACCTTAAGTTGGTCACCATCAATGGTATTAGTCTTACCAGGACGTGGTGAAGATTTCAATGAAAAATTTCAGAACCAAATTTCGCAAACCAATTTTGGAAAGTACATCCCGCTACAGCATTAGTTCCAGACACAGCATATATTTCTCTATGTGCTTCTGCAGCATGTCTTATATGCTCACTTTGATCCTCGATTTTAAAAATTACGTCTTGCTTACTATAACACGGCGGATCGCTTTCAAAGTTTTTGCACCAAAACATAGGCCTGCAATTACAGTTTTATAGATCTTGAACTATTATATATATCTTTAACTATAATTATCTGTCTAGCTACCTGTAAGAATTATTTTAACCCGGTGTCGGGAAAAGCTGCGAACAATTTCCGGACGACCTGATATTACTTTTTATTCCATTAAAAAAAAATATCAGAAAGCGCTCCTTCAATTACACTGCTCACCGCTGTCCTGTTTAAAAGATTTCATCTTCCATTTCGGAATACATCTCCAGAGGACTCATGGGTGTAATAAAAATTGAAATCCCACTTTGTGAAAGGTCTTCCTCGCAAGCGAATCTCTTCAAATTATTTACAAATAAAAATTTACTCTCAATAGTGACTACAAAAACGCAATCGTCGAACTAAACAAAACGAGACGAAAATAATATCTCCAAACAACTTAAAACACATTTCAATGTAAATAAAAATATATATATATATATATATATAAATTTTCTAACTTAATTGGAAAGGGGGGAAAAGAAAAAGAAGCAGCAGATAAAAATGTTTTCAAATAAAGCAAAAAACATATGCGTTAGAGTTGAGTGATAAAATAACAACAAATTGTAAAACTTTCATAAATGACAGCGTTTATGAGAGACAATTTGAACAGATCAACAAACTGCATTGCATGCATATCTGTCGCATTAAAACGATATAGGAAAATAGAATGAATATAAATGATTTTCGCACCAAATTATTTGCGATTATATGCATTCGTTCATTCATTCATAAAAACATCAGTTCTAACAGTCAATTTATACAAATAGTTTAAATTAATTTAGCAAAAAATAAAATCCGTTTTAGATTGTGAGCAATCAAAAGCGATGTTTTTTTTTTTGCATGTGTTTGTGTGTTCATAGAAAATCCATAAAAATTAATTTAATCACCAAATAAAATAAAAAACTCTCGTCCATACAATATATTCGCGTTGGCAGAGACGGTCAACCTTAAGCAAGTGAACATAATGTCCCTAAAGCACAGCGAAAATTCCAATTAAAAAACAAGTAAAAAAATGTAGATATGCAGAGATTTTCCGTACAGCTTTGTTGATATATAAATCGTAGGTACGGCGCACCAAAGTGTTGAGCTTACAATAAAAACAGAAATGAAGGTCGACATCGGAGTGAAATAATGTTAACTGTTTTTTGTTAAGCAAACGAACCACAATCAAGAATTTAGTATATAGCTGAAATACTAAGGAATCTTTATCAAGCTTCGAAGCCAATACTGACTACTACGCAGACTCACGTAAGAAATTTTCGCGTAGGTCGAGTAAATTTTCAAATCGAAGAATTAATGCCTTTCTTTGTGGAAGAAAAGAGTTTTAGCCAAGAATTCGTTGCGAATTCATTTATGCGGGGACGCTTAGAACCCGGTCCTGTTCACAATATGTTTATTTCACTTGATTTCTACATTTTGCGGAAATCTGACCGTGCACTTAGAAGAGGACTGAGGAACGTGTCGAGCGATAAAAAGTAATGTCTACAAAAGAGCGAACTTAGAGGAAACAAACCGATGAAAGAACAGCGCTACCGAGCAAAGAATAGACAAAAATATGAGGAGAAAAGTGAAAAGAAAAACATATAGAAATTTAAATAATGGGTTGACAAAAGGACGCGAAGAAAATGGGAAAGCAACGCATAAACGAAAAACGTGAAAGAAATGGATCCGCAGGTGCGTGCACTGGGAGACAAAGAAGCAAGGATGGGAGGAGAGTAACAGATAGACGAACAGATGAACGAAGACTGCCTTAACTAGTCAATAATGAAAAAAGCGAATTGAAAGTCGCATAACTAGACCAAGAAGCAACGCGACCAGATAGATTGAAGAATGGACAGCGGAACAAGGCAGAAAGCTAGATAAAAGAAAAAGCCAAAGACAAAAAGAATTATACGTTTAAGAACCAGCCAGAAACTCGGCAAAGAGATGGGCACGAGAAATAAAAGAAGCTAACCAGCTAATCGTGCTCCGCTCTATAGACGATTGCGCGGCCAATGGCATCATTTGTTGAGCTACCGATTGCGCTTGACTATCCCATATTCAAAACCCAGCTTCCGAATAGCGACATCCTGATCAGCCCACGTCAGAAGTCAAACATACCAAAAGGAGACTCAAAAGAATACTGGCTGTTGTGGGTGTTGACATGTCGAAGGAAGAATATTTTATTTAAACAAGAAATCCTATGAGAAAATAAAGCAAGAATAAAAAATAGTTGGGCCCTATGGAGAACAAGCTATAAACAGTGCCGATAACTGCAGCTGAGGAAATTGTGTTCAATTTCCTTGTGCTTGCTTGTGATATGCTAAGGTATTACCTTGGGAAGACAACATAGAGCAGAAAGGTGATATATGGGATGACTATGATGTATGGGACATCTCCGTCACTGCAAAAAAAATTTCAATGCATCAATGACCTTGAAATCGACATGCAACAGAACTCAATATGTATACATATCTTCCCAAGATTTGATCGGAGACTCCCTCTCCAACCTTCTCTAGAGAGTCAGCATTACGTTGGATGTGTCGAAGAACGGCCAATCAATTTGCTGAAGTAAATAAAACAAACTGAACGATATTTTTAAAAACCGATTGAAGTGTTCTTTCGGTCTTGCTGCGTATGCTGCAATCTTTGTTTAAAACAAAAAAACTAAAGAAATTCTTGCAATATTGTTTAATGTCCAGCGAAGGTCGTAGGATTTTTTTTCAAATATTAACCTTAAAGAGGCGGTGTCGAAAGAAGAAAATATTGGCTATAAAGTTGGTTAAAGTAAACCAACTCAAAGGTCCTTTACCCTTCACTGCAGCATCGTGCTATGAAGTTGCAGTTGATAGGTAAAGTCTATCGGTTAAAAATTGAAAGTTCTGCAAACCGCCAGCTAAGGAAAACACGATTGAGGTTTTAGTTCACTTCTGTTACTTTGCTTAAAAAATCGATTGTTTGAGCTGCATGATGTACTCGAATTCTCCTGGAACCTAGTGCTTATCGTTCTTGAATATATAAGAAATCATCTAAGAAGACAAAAAAAAAGTAATGAATACACATGACAACATAGCGTTACCACTCAGTTGGTGATATGTTACCCGTAAACTAAAAAAATTTTATTACGAGATTTTCTCATGCGGCAAAGTAGTCGATTATTTACCCAAATCCAATACGAAATGAAAATCGAAAGAAATAACTTCTTATTCCCTTAACTTGGACAAGTCTGGGTTAGCAGAAAAATTTTCATACTATATATGTATATATAAAATAAAATTTACAAAAATAAAATTTCATATTTGCTTAGTTTAGTTTTTATTTTTCATTTTTTGTTTTGTTTTTTGTAATAAACAAGATTACAACGAACAAGAGCAGAGCCAACATTTTCACAATTGAAATGCATCATTGATTACAGAATATTTCAAATGCTACAGATTTTAATGTAAAAAAAAAAAAAAGAAAAAAATATCTTTTTTCCAAGTGTATGCGATTTTATTTAACTTCCTCTTCACATGTGCATAGGTATTGACACGTAACAATTGCTATGAGACTATTTTATAAAATCAAATGAAATAACAGGAAAAAAACAAAACTCCCTTTGTTTTTCGTTAATACTCATCATTGATTTGTTTTCATATCTTTTTTGGTTTTCCTTTTTTTTTTTTGATCATTTCAAGCGAAATATGGCAAAAGAAACAAATATCATGTTCCTGTTGTGTAGAGTCTATATGAGTACACGTATCTACATATTTGTTGAAATTTCATATGCATGTCAATTGTGTACATTTTTTTCCATTTATTTCATTTTTTATTCCAGTTTATAGAACCACTTTAGCTTTACGTGGCTTATATATATATATGTATGTATATATATATTGATCTACATTCTCCGGCAAAAAAAGAAAAAAAAGAAGAAAACATAACCAAGTATAGTTGCATCTATGTTATGTGTTGTCTCTATTTATTTTACTTAACGATACGCCGTTGCAACGATATTTTCAGATTGATTTGATTGCCTGACTATTTTTCTATTTAGATTTCATATTCATTTAGTCTGTCAATTATAGTTTGTCAGGTTATCGTTTCGATTTTGTCTTGTTATTTATTTGTTCTTGCTGCTATACCTTGCTCATATTCTACTTCTTTTTATATCTTGTTCAATTTATTTAGAACAAAGAAGAGCGACACTTGTACATTAACTAAATTGATCATGTGATAAAATCATTGGGTCAATGGGAATAATTCATATGTTAGTTAGTCCATCGGAGGATGATAATTACGGACAACTCTGAAAGCAACTCAGCAAGTCAGCAATAGATAAAAATGTTTTCCTAAAAAATAATTTTAAACTTCTGGAGATAACTCTTCTTCTCTTACATTGTGGTGTGGGCAATCTGCACTGCGACCCGGATGATGTATTGTATTCGTCTATCGCGTAGCATTGTGAAGCCATATAGGAGACGACGGAACGTTTCACTCATCCCTAGACAATCAACCGTCTCGTTGTTCTCCATAACAAAATGGCCAGGTAACGACATTAGGTGCACGATTTGACCTTTCAGGGCCTTTAAGCGGACTTGGCTGTCGGAGTGAATACAGATCAGGTCTCTTAAACTACTACTTGGGTATTCTTCTTAGATTGCATAGCTTGCCCAGAGGCTAGAGGAAAAAAGTACATACCAAAAGGAGAAAAGGAAACAAATTCAGAAAAGATAACGATGAGATAATCTCACACACGTGATAACAATGTAGTGGCAAAAGAGTAAATGATATGCCTCAACATAGCTACGGGCAAGTGTGGTCTACTGCACTAAAGTGCAGATCCGTAAACAAGAGCTTGAGAGCCGCAACTCCCATTTATTCGGCTATAGGGCAGCATGCTGGAATATGTCATGGTAAACGTTTAAGGTAAGGTAACATGAAAAGAGTAAGGGCACCAGTAAAATGATATAAAAATGAGCCTTTTATTATATATTCATTTTTCTCCCGTTCCTTATCGAAATAGCTATTTGGCTTTACTAAAACAGTTCGACTCATGCTACGTTACGTTGTCGCCAATTACATGAAAAATGTCTAAGTAACTCGTTTGCGTGGCAAATCAATTTTTGCATGATATTCAAATCATATTAAAAAGATTAGTGATACAACAATTTTGCAGCTCCACAGGGCTTGTTAAAGCAAGACATGCATATTAACCCTTAGCAATAGGCAAACGTATACAACACATTGTGTCTAGCCTTCTCACCATTTTCTTGCCTTAATGTCATTTTTCAATTATACGATATTTGAACACAATCACATATTATGTCAGCCGGAACATGATGACATAAAGCATATGATGATTACAGAGATATTGATGGCTTGAAAAAGTCGCAAATATATTTAGCATACATCAAAAAGAGTTGTTAAGGGATTAAATATTTTAATATGAGATTAGAAACCGATCGGTATGAATAGAAAGGAAGCGGACACATGCTTCATTTATCGAAATCGTCGTGGTATGAGTTGCAATAGCGGCAAAAATTGACGCCTTGTTTACACTCAGGGCGGATTTTAATGCCGAATTGTGACACATCATATATATATATATATACATTTGACACGTTTTGTCAGGTCACGTGTCTTCATTTAGAAAATTACTAATTATTAAATTATGTTTCAATTATGGAAAATCTCTTCGCCGAATTCCCATTATGCTATTACTCAGTGAGAGAGGAGGGGGACGACAAAAAATCCCAACACTTGTCAACTGGTTGGCTGGCGCATATTCTAAAGTGTCATTTCATTGCATTCATAAAAAATTTTTTCACTTTCGATAAGTGTTTTATTCATTATGAAAATTTACATATTTTAGCAATTTCAAGAGTTGGCAAAACGAATAACGTGCAAGGAAGAAGCGGCAAGTAACTACACCCTCTTAAATTGAAGATGAAATTTCATCAACACCAGGGCTAAAGTACCATAACATGTCATTTTATTATTTATTATCAGTAAATGCGATGTGGGGTGTGTCAGGCATCGTCATACGTCAAGCGTTTATTCAGCGCTTTGTCAAAACAGTTGAATGTGTTTGCAATTCGGTAGTCCCTTAGCTGGTATTTTTCTCGAATACATGACCGAAGAAAGATGCAATATTTAAAAATGTTGTTTCCATAAAAAATCTTCAAAACATTTCTGCTATTACGTTAGCATCCCCTTTTAGGAAAGCGAATAAAAATTTATTTCTACTTTTTTCTCTTCTCTTTTTTGCAGAAAAAAATGACACGAAAACTTCAATTTAACTTCTTATCCTTTAACGTTATCGGTGAGTGTATTGTGCGTTATTATCTTCCATCATCGTCACTATCATCATCATCATCATCATCATCATCATCATCATCATCGTCATAACAGCAATACGAACGCTAATGTCGGCCATTATCATGATACCAGCTATTGTTATTCCTCACTGTGTTGTTGTATTCAAATTATAACTTTGTTGTGTGTATACATGATGCAATCATAATAACAGCTCATCATTACCTTGTCAGGGCAACTTTATGCCTGTGCTTGTGTGATCGATTAAATAACTTTTGCCATCAAATAAATGTACAAGAAAAGTTTATCTTTTCTCCCCTCAACACCCGAGCATATAGGGGGAAGTTCTAGTTTAACAAAATAAAATTTACAAAAAAAAAAAATCTCCCCCGCCCCCCACTTCCCTCCCACCCTTCTGTATAACATTGACGTCCTCTCCTTTTTGCACTTAAGACATCGCGGTAATACTTTATGCTCGCCGGTTACATATTTTGTCAGTTGATCGATGATGCCATTTTAAAGTGGGTGTATTGTTGCTTGCAAGAAAAGAAAATGAAAATGATACCACTGGTTGGTTGTCTGACAGGTTAGTTAATTGTTTTGTATATTTCATCAAGCATTGCAATGATTAGAAGTTAACGTTTCCTTCATCGTGATGGAGTATAAATCATAAATCATACGCTTACGCAAACAAATGATTAATTTATGTTTTCTTTTTATTTACTGTGCTGTGTGTGTGTGTCTAAATTGGGTCCATTATGTGGCTTGTTTAATATAATGATTCCTTACAAGATTTATTTGTTATTATGATTACAAGTTTTTTCGACTAAAGAAATAAAGTCTAGTAAGACGAGCTGTAGCAGCTGAGATTTGTTGCTGATATCGGAAAGCCAAAGTTTTGTTTGCTTTTCATTGCCAAGTTTAACAAACCCTTTTAGGGAGACTTTCGCAGATTCGATCAATTGTAGATTGTTTTATGATCTTTTTCAAGTCCTTTCAAAACGACTAAACATTTCACTTATCCTGTCAGCAGCCAGCAGGCTTTTGACATTAAACATAACGTTTAAATTCGCAACTTAACGAATATTAAATCTGAGGAGAAGGGTTACATTGTTCTTGTGTCCAACTTTTAATATATATATCCATGGCTCGTGACAAAAAATTTTAATAAGGTAACAAGACAAGATATATGATTCCAAAATAAGACGATTGAAATTTAATATACCTATGGAAACAGTTGCGGCCAAAAACAAATCGCATTCATGAATAGGTGTTGCAGGGAATTTGACGATCCTTATGTCACGTGAACACGTTACTCTCATTTATATCGAGAAATATTATTTGAATTGTTTACACCCACCACTGAAGGATGGGGAATATAATAAATTGTAGTAACGTTTGCAACATCCAAAAAGAAGCTTCTCGGACGGCATAAAGATCCTATAGGATTCTTGATCAGCATGAAATTCTAAATTGATTAAGCCATGTCTGTCCGTCCGTATAGTATGTTGACACTCTCCCGGTCGTAAAAGAGAAAATATCAACTTCACAATTTGGTGCAAACATTGGATGTTTTTGCACGCAAGCTGATATTGAAAATGGGCGAAATTGGTCGGAGCACAAGCCCAAAGTTAGGCATAAACTGAACGCAACCCTGTCTTTGTAAACAAAAATTTATGGGGTATTGCCCATTACTCACAAAGCGCAATAGAGATGGGAGGCTGAAAGTTTGCACATTTACTTTACGAAAAACTCTACTATTTATGTGCAAAAATGGAAAAAACCGGCCATGTCCACATAAGATTACAAGTGACTAAGTTTTCGTTAATCCACATTGACTCTGGTGGACACTACGACTTGGAGAGTTAATTTTTTCTTAACGCCAGCGATGTGGGTATCAAATAAAAGGACTTGAAGAGTAGAACATGACAAGGGAAGTGCGTTACTTCTAAAATACATATGGTCGACACCACGACCTGATGGATATTGTTAAAAATACCGTCCATACGGGTATCAAATAATCGGACTCGAAGAGGAGAATGTGACAAGGTAAGTGCGTTACTTCTAAAGTAAATATGGACGACACCATGACCTAATGGATATTCTTAAAAATAGCGTCCATACGGATATCAAATAATCGGACTCGAAGAGGAGAACATGACAAGGTAAGTGCGTTACTTCTAAAATACATATGGTCGACACCACGACCTGATGGATATTCTTAAAAGTACCGTCCATAGGGGTATCAAATAAAAGGACTTGAAGAGTAGAACATGACAAGGGAAGTGCGTTACTACTAAAATACATATGGTCGACACCACGACCTGATGGATATTCTTAAAAGTACCGTCCATAGGGGTATCAAATAATCGGACTTGAAGAGGAGAATGTGAAAAGCTAATTGTGGCAGACTAATGTTTCTCAACAAAACCTTTTGTGAAATAAAAGGTGAAAGATAAAATTTTATTCCATTCACTTTTTTATGGCAATAAGTAAAAGCATGGGGCGCCAAAGAATTAAATGGTAGTGGGTATGCGATATTCGTCCGCAGCCGAAAATAACTTTCTTGCTTGTATTCTTGTGAACAATATTTTTGAACTCTAACAATTATATTAACTGAACTCTATTGCTCTGCTTACACGTACGTAAGATCCACCCATTCAGCACTTGCTTTAAAGTCAACTAAACACTTATTCTTCCTTCAATTTCGGAAATTTTAATTTCAAATCGCTAAAGTCAGTGCTTTACCGCATAGCCCCTTAACCGTTTTCTTCAGCTTCGATACTGAGGCATCAAAAAAGTTACCTACGGCGCGCTAGTTTACTGAATTTGCGTTTTTCAACATCCCCGAAGCGTGCCCAAGTCAGCGACGTTCTTGACGTCATTTCTTCACCCATTTTTTTTAAGTTTCTACTTTCTTAGTTCCTTTAAAATGTTTGAGAGAATCGCAATCAACGCTCGCGTTCTACCTCTAACTCAGCTACTAATGAAAATTTGCTTGTAATATTTCTCCTTGGCAAAGCACTAGCTTCCTTGAGTATTAAATTTACACTGGAATTCTTTAAATCCCAATGAAAACCCCAAATGAACTATAAAAGCTTAAAAATGTTCTCTTCAAATAATTTTACGCAATAATCTTTTTCATAAAACCGCTTCATTTAGAAGCCACGAGCAGATAGTGATCTAATAATAACATATTTATGGATCACAGAAAACGCAATGCAGCACGCGCCTTAAAAATTAAAGTAAAATTAAAGTGCCGTTATCGGCAGCCATGGGATTTATAAGACGTGAATTATGTTGTCGGAAAGTTTCGTGACAAATAATTCAAACGATCATATTAACACAAAATTGTCAGGCAATAGTGGAGTTAATCTCTAGAACATGACTTGCGACGGCCATGCATACATGCATGGCATAGAGTTAACGGGGTGACCTTAACAATCGTCAAATGATAAATGCTCTCGTTTCTTTTCTTACTTCACCTACGACATATGAGCGACGGATTGATTTCTAACACAAATTTTTCCGTTTCCGCGGTATACGAGATTTTCGTTTTTCATATTAGTCTGTTTGCTTAAACGTAAACAGGGAACGGGGTTTCATTTTACGACATGTGCCAGAGATCATCATCATCATATCAGCAATAACACGACAAAAAAAGGATTAAATCTGAGTCATTTACTGTTTGGGTGTTATTTTTCATACTCGGTGAGAACTAGACAGACTGTAGAAGAAGTATTTCGAATGAGAATGTTTTCTAAAAATGTGTTAAACATGGAAAACATGAGCTTTAACGCGTGTCTTAAATCAATACAAAAAGTTTAACATTTCTTTGATTAATATAAAGCAAATAAATAGAAATGTGAGAAATGCTTTAATAAAAACATTATATTGTATTGTGTTTTATAAACTGGTGTTTTTTTTTTTCGCTCTTAATGCTCTGGGGACTTGAAGGTGTCTGCACAGCAGCCGGTTCACTTCTTTTTTTTTTTTGTGTTAAATGAAAGGAAAGAAAAAAAATAATTGTTTAAATCGGTTTTTTGTTAGATATCTCCAGAGTCCTTCTATTTTCAAAAGATTTTACTATCACACCCCCCTTTACCATAATTTCACACTTGTTATGTCGAACTGACAGTTGGTACTTGTCTCATTATTATTTATTAAATACTTTCATTGTTTGTGTGTGTGTGTGTGTGTGTGTGTGTGAAAAGAATGCAGGACGGAAGGAAGATAAAGAGACTGCTGAATATCTTTCAAGTTTTTCGATTATTCTAACGTTCAGACTCTGGGAAAAGTGTTCTTTAAATGTACAAAGCTTTTATATTCACATCAGATAATCTAAGAAATATTGAGCTTTTAGTGAAAAAGTGAATATTCCTTCCTTTATTCATTTCATTCAATTACTTCATGTTCTCTTTTCAAACGAGCCATCATTCGGGTGATGCCGTAGTGTACGGGGTGTGTGTCTAATTGACACACAGTATTAGGCCTTTACTGATTGGGCACTCGCTATAGCTGCGATGAAAACTCGCGACGAAACTCTTTCGCTCTTGAGATTTGGACTCACGAACACTGATTTGATAGTCGCGATTCTTAACTATATCAATTAATGCCCTCTTTTCTTTCTCTCTCTCTCTCTCTCTCTCTCTCTCTATCTAAGTATATGTCTATCTATCCATCTATCTACCTCACCCACTTTTTCTTTTTAATGGACGTAGTGGTAGCACACCGCCAAGTAGCGGCCAAAACCATACGGGACTCACTTCCGCCTCACCTCTTGATCCTCATTATATCACGCTACATCCCCCGTCCTCGTCTGAAATTAGAGGTTCAGATAGGGCATTCGTGCGGCTTCATGGCGAACCATGTCTTGAAGGCTCAATATTTTTTAGATTATCTAATACAATCGCTTATATATTCATACTTACATGTGAAGCCGTAAACCGAGAAAACGGAATGCCTGTCAATGAGGCCTGTTAACTTACCATTGACATTGTGTCAAAGTGATTTCTTCCTGTGGTGCTGCGCAATCACAAACAATGTGAATTCATATACATATTAAATGGCAAATTATTACAGCAGGACATTACACTTAACAACGGTGAAATGCATGCACACACAAACACATACCTATCGTTTTCGCAGTAACTTTGTGTGCTTGTGTATGCCGAAACTCTGCGAAACATCCCCAACAGAAATAACTTATGAATGTCTGTGTTTACTGTAGAAGCACTTAATTTAAAATAAAGTGCGTAAAATAATAAACAAAATGAAATAATAATAAAAAACATAAAACGCGTAAAAAATAACACCATTCACATACATACATACATATAACGCAGAGACGAAAGTAACAGCAACAGCGACAGCAACAGCAACAGCAAGTAAGGATCGACAAAATGAAAAAATAAAAAGTAAAACACAACACGATAAGGGCTGTTATGTGCTCAACAGCGACACAGCAACACACACAACATTCATATTGTCCTTATAAAAATGTCAACAAACCAGCGCTACATAATAAGGATATGAATACATATATGCGCGCACACACTCGTAGGCAATCGGTAGCAAAGTTCTCAAATATCCGGATGATTATGTTTGTATTTGTATAGCATGCGAAACATCTTTTGAAAAAATGTAATGGAAACATATCAAAATAAGTAAAATGCCCGCAAGGCAAACGGTTGCTTCATAATATTAACAATTTATTGTGCAACAAAAGCGAATATTTTCATAAGCAAATTACTATTAAATTCGGCTTAAACTGATTGCAATGGATGCAGCAAGAGTTCTTCTAGCACGACTAATAACGACTTGAAACTTTCGATTGACTTGGCCAAGGTCATTTGCCTCTCTATCGGCCACAGGCCATTACTCCGTAGT
>CCAG010001084.1:0-12673 GCA_001077435.1 Glossina morsitans morsitans | reverse complement strand
GCAATTACTGTTCTCCATTTGGCGTGCAATATTCGTACTGTTAGTCCATAACAGTATTACGAATGAGGTTAGTGAACTAGATTAAAAAAATGAGAAAAAGAAAAAAATTTTTCAAATATTTTTTAGAAATGTCATACAATTTACATATTAAATGCCATACCGGCTGTGAGTGTTGATATGGAGAAAAATATCTCAAAATTTCTTCAGCAATTGATTACGCAACAGTACACAGAAAGTGTTTATGATCTCTTCGATTTAGATTTGGGTTTTTTAACTGAAGTATGTATTCTTTATATGTGCATTTCCATTGTTGGAGGATAATTTTTTAAAAATTTCCACAAATTTTACCATATTTTTCAGCTTGCAAGCGCTTTAACTACTTATATAATATTTTTAATACAAATCAATTTAGATTCAGTCAGTTTATCGAAAGCGAAAGTAAACGATACTTTTCATTAATTAAATAAAATTAATTTATATCATAATAATTTAATTGTTTTGTTAATTAATTAATGTAAGGGAAAAGGTTGCGTAAAAGAATGTAAAATGTGATGAGTAAGTTAAGGCATCGGAATCAGATGTAATAAAATACGGTGCCCGTATGTTTCATTAATGAAATTCGATAAATTGACGATTTGGTATAAGGACGAACGACTACTTTTTTTCCGATCATTTCCTACATAACGGCTTATTTTGAAATGTCGTTATATGAATAATGGAAATGTTGCAGGGCATTTAGTGGTGGGCTAGTGTAACACCTTTCCGGAACGCCATCCTCGCTCCCTTTAAGTGAACGATTATTCATATAGTCATAAAATAGACATGAGATTTTAAATCGATCATCCGTCTGGTTTTGTGCTACAATTAGAACGTTCGTGTTCGCACAATTGAAACTTGACATATATACATCGCTTGGAAGTCACAGCTCAAGTTCGAAAATCTCAGTGTAAATTTTTTCATACGAGAGAGAAGCTATAAATAACGGTACTAATCTAAACTTGGGTATACAAATTAACGAAAACCATCCAAAACTTCAGCGATCACATACATACTTTACATACATATGCAGCATAGACAAAGAAATGTTACGTTCAGCTTCTAGGACAAGATTTGCTAAATACGTTTTCTAGACTCATGCAAAGAGACTTCGCTGGTTTCGATTTTTCAATTTAATTTTTCGATTTAATCTAAATATCTTATATTTTTTTGTCTTCGATTTGATATTCGTCGTTATTGTGAAATAAAGTTTCAGGTATTCAATACGCAAATCATTATTTGGAGTAAGCGAATTGGAATCTTGGCTATACGGCTACTCCTTCTTCTTCATTTGCTGAATTTCAACGTATCATATAATCTCTTATGCTTTAGAGTAACGGAAAAGACGAAAATATAAAATTAAGCTGAAGTTGAATCTCTTGTACCCACCATGATTATCATAAAACAACAGTAAAAAAAACAGAAAAAAAAATTAAATTTCGAAATTATTGTTTTCCAGAAGCACTTTTATAATCTCACGTAAAATGCTCTTTTGAAATTTTACTTTTTATCCGACTTCTTTTGAGATTAAGTTCGTTCCAACGGAAAGTGATTTTTAGGACAGCATAGGTCTACAATTTCTAAGAGATCTACTTACAGGAATTCATATTTACTATATTTCCTTTGGTTCTGCTCATTCGAACATTACAATTCAACTCTCTTGGCACGAAAGACATTGCCTTTCGCTAATACCTTACCAATACAAAAGTTTCACTGTCACATTGTCTTTATCTCGACGACTTTACTATATGGATGTCGATAGGTAATCTTATGAATCTATGGAACATCGGATAATTTTCATATTTTATCAAATGTGGGATTTTCGTAACACTATTGTCCATAGAGTTATGATCCAAAATTTTTAATGTTTTTATCTGTTGTTTAGTTTTTAGGCAACGAACAAAGAAACCAATTTTTGTTGTTTTTGGAAACAGAAGTATCCTCACTTACGTGATCAGCCGATTTTTGCAATCAGATATTAGATAGATGGACATGCTTAGAGCAATTCAGAACTTGATATTGATCAAGAGCATATATACCCTTATAGGCTCTTTGGTATGTTCCCTTGAAGGTTGCAAACGCTTTGACAAAATGAATATGTATCTTCATCCCTCGGCGGTGGGTATAAAAGAAAAACAAAAAAAATTGTATTCGGCACCGACCATACCTTTAATACCCATTGCTCTTATCTTTTTATTTGATCGCCAAATTTAAAGCCATTTCTGCCACCAGGAAAATGTTTACCACAGGCATTTTATAGGCAGGCAAACAGACATATATTTTATGGATGTTTAACGTCTGCACCTGGCGTAAAACCTTAATCAGACGAGTTCCCTAGAAACATTGGCAATTAATATAGTTGAATTGGGCACCCCCTGGCTTGCAAGACAATCTTGCAAGAGAGAGGGCCTATTCCAAACACTGTGTACCAGAATGAAAGTTTAGGTATGCTCCAAATCTTCCCCTCTGGGCAGGGCGAGGCTTATCAAGCTTTTCTAATTATTTAATGCCCACGCATTTGGTGATAAACTCGGCCACCACAAGTGCTCCACAAAGGGCCGCAACCAAGCTGTTAGTCCTCACACATTGGTTAACCCGCTGCGTTCAAAAAGTGATTGAACAGCTCAGCTTTTCTATTGGTCGTCTACTGCGGACGACCCCCGATACCCTCGAAGGCTCTCCAAGGAAAGGAGTCCCATCGCCGGGAAAAGACAAATGCACAGATGGACATGCTTAAATCGATTTTAAATTTCATTCTCCACCGTCTTTTCCGCGGGATGGTGTTGATGGCTATCTATCGGGCAACATTCACTTGACTGTCCCAAACGAACATGTGCTTAAAAGGTGACATTTCAGCTTACATTTTTTGTGATGATAGTTTTCTAACTCTTTGCTCGTGTAAAAACTTTTATTGACTTGAAAATGGGTGAAATTTCTGAAGAAATACGCCATGTGATGCTTTTGTACAACAAGAATGCTATGAGTGAACGAGGAACCAAAGAGTGGTCGGCTCGATTCCGTTCCGGAAATCGATGCATCGGAAATCCGGGTATCGATGTCAAAGACGCACCCCGCAGTCACTGAAAAAGTCGATAAAATTTTGTATCTGGTGGAAAAAGACTGGCGCGCAAGCTATCATGTAATAGCGGAGGCACTAAACATCTGCGGAGACTTTTTAATATGACCCATATATAGACCCATAGCATATATTTTGTGGCATCTCTGAAGATTCTTTCTGGATGTTGCAAACGTTTTGACAAAATGAATATATACCTTTATCCCTCGATGGTGGATATGAAAGAAAAAAATTGTCTTTAATAAAAGTCTAATAGATTAAAATGCTGTCGTGGTTTCAATGTTCCCTTGAATTTTTGTAAAATGTAGGTTAGAAAACTAGCGTGCACTCTCTAAACTGTACTTGAAATTGTACAACTAACGGAGAGATAATTACTTGAAGATACTTTTATTTTCTTACTACCACCTACTCACTAAACGATATAATCTAAAGCGTAAAGCAAATCTAGTTACTTCATAACTTTTGAGACAAACAGTTCGCATAAACATAGCTGCGCGGTATATAACGTCAGCATCGAGAAAAAACCAATTTTTTTGTTTACATAAATTTCATCAGTGTTTGTGATAACTAACTATACCTGCAAGTAATCCGTCCAAACAGAATCAGTTAATCGCTTGTCTTAGATAAGACAATACAATGGCGCTGTAATATATTCTAAATGAGTGAGAACAGATCTTTGCAAAGACTCTCAGAAATTTTATATTCATTGTGTAATGTTACTAAAATACATACATAGTTAAGATACTTTGTGTCCAAATTTTAAAATGAGTGTAAAAAGTTGGATTCCTGGCTTATATTTAGAGTGGAAAAATCTAAATTATTATGTGCCGGCTAAAGAACATAATAATTATAACTTCTGGCAAACCTGTCAAGTTCAAAAGGATGTACAAATTCTTAATAATGGTGAGTAAAGATTAATTTCTGTTTTAGTGCAATGACACTGAAGTAAAAAAGTTATATCGGCACTGGTAAGTTACAAAGGTAATGCTGTGTTCATGTATTACTCAGCAGCGTTCGTCTCAACTATCACTTATCTTTACCAAATTTTGGTACAAAGTAAAACGTTTATATGCTAAACATGTGAAAACACTATAGTGGCATGCGGGCCTTCACTTTGTTTATTCAAGTTACTTATGTAAAGATTTATTAGGCGAAAACGTGGTCCGATTCGAGCCATTTTCGATAGCGTTCATCTTTGGGTCAAAAAACGTCGGCGTACCAAATCAAAATATCGCTAAAACGGCGACCTGTAGGTTGAACACAAAAAAAAAAAAACAAGACAGATGGACAGACAAGTTTAGATCGATGCAAAAAGTGATTCTGAATCACTCGGTATAATGGAAAGTGCATCCTTAACTGGAAGTGGTACCTCAACGCCTTCTGGGTATTACGTACGTCCGCGCAAACTTAATGCAGCCTTGTACCCCAGGTGGCGTAGAGTGTAAAAAATTAACTGATAAATGTGAATTTTATTAATCACTGAAATTCTGAATAAGATTTAAGGCAATATAGACGTGCAGACGGTTTCGAAGCAACACGGTACCAAAATTTACGCTTATTATAACACGGTTTCGATATAACAACATAGAATAAGTTTATGAGACAACACGATGTCCGTTGGCTTGACTTATCCAAATTTAAATTATACTCTTGTCTTTCTTAGCTTAAATAAATATATTAAAAAGTTTCGAGCCCTGTACAAATTGCTCTTATGTTCAGGTTGAAAAACACTATTGTTTTGAAGTGATCGATGTCAAGGATTTATCATGATGTGCACATAACTTTCTTGCCTCTTTTTCATTTCATCAATTTTTTTTTATCATCATTCCTTATTATTAATCCTATTCATAATTCATACGCAATAGTAAGCGGTCATATGAAAACAGGTGATTTGGTGGCCGTATTGGGCTGTAGCGGTGCTGGTAAAACAACTTTATTAGCTGCAATATCGCAACGTTTACGTGGTAATTTGACCGGTGATGTAGTGGTTAATAGTGTAGCAATGGAACGAACACAAATGATACGTATTTCAAGTTTTCTACCGCAATTTGACATTAATGTACAAACATTCACAGCCTATGAACATTTGTATTTTATGGTGAGTTAAGAGATACTTAAAAATAAAGGAACGATATAATTAAAGATTTTTGCAAAATTTAATTGCAGTCACATTTTAAAATGCATCGGAAAACAACTAAAATGCAGAAGCGACAACGTGTCAACGATTTACTTTGGGCCGTGGGCTTAAGAGATGTCGCTCATACACGTTTGCAACACTTATCGGGTGGGGAACGTAAACGCTTAAGTTTGGCTGAAGAGGTAACGACTTTGGGTGACATTCCAATAAAGATGATTGATTATCGAATTGTTTTTAGCTTATAACGGATCCACCATTTCTGTTTTGCGATGAACCGACAACTGGTTTAGATAGTTATAATGCCTTTAGTGTCGTGAAAACTTTACGTCATCTATGTACCAGACGTCGTTTGAATCTGGATAGTCTTACTACATTGTATGGTGAAGATACTCGTCAGTCTTCACTTAGTACCGAAAGTAGTCCTACTAATTCGATAGAAATGGAATCGTTCAGTACGGTGACAAACTCTGAGAAAAGCTTATCCAATACCAACTTAAAACGTCGCCATAAGAAAGCCGTTATGTGTTCTATACATCAACCGACCTCCGATATATACGAATTATTTACGCACATTATACTAATGGATGCTGGACGAGTAGTTTATCAGGGAACAACTGAAGAAGCTAAAGACTTCTTTACTAGGTGACTTTGAGAAAATTGAACTCTGACGACCTAAACTAATTTACATTCTTTTCCCAACAGATTAGGTTATATTTTACCGCAAAATTGCAATCCTGCAGATTTTTATTTAAAAACTATATCTGATAGTCATACGAATCGTACGGACGGTTCATTGATTAAGAAAAAATATGACTATCAAATTTCGGGTTTATATGGAGGAAGCTGGTTACTACCTAAATATTATGCTGGTGACTATTTAAGCAAATACAAAAATTTGTAAGTTGTACTGTTAGAGTGGCCAACACACATTTGAGAGTTTTACCCATAGAAATATGTATATTTATATATATTTATATATATTTATATATATATATATATAGTTATATATATTTATATATATTTATATATATAGTTATATATATTTATATATATTTATATATATTGGATATGTCAAGCATTTCTAGAAATCTTTATTTGAGGAAACATCTACGCTTGATAAGAAATCAACGTAGTCGACCCTGTCTGTTCATCTTTTTAACTAGTTTTATCGTTTCAGAACTTTTCCTTAAAGTAAGAAGAAGAAGAAGAAGAGCATTTTCTTTTTCCTCCCTGAAAAGTTCAAAAATTAATAGGGATAGACCCAATGTAAATTTTTCAAAAAATCCATTTTTTCCGTAGGCTTAACTGATTCCTTAAAGATCCCTTAAAGGAAATTGATTTTTTGACCATAATTGTGTTGCAGTAGACGGGCACTTGAAACTTTATATGCCCATTTCTCGAAAAACGATTGTTTAGAGCAGGGTAGCTCAAACAATCACATAAAAATTCATATTTCTTAAAAGTCTTTCGTATTTCACTTACTATAAGCATATAGATTACTATTTGTCGTATAAGGGGATATTAAGCTTGTGCAGATATGAGCAACATCCAGAAAGGCTTGAGATACATCCACATTTTACTACATCGATTGATTCAGAGTCATTTTCTGCACCAAGTTAAGACTGTCTCTCCGTCTATCTTATTTTCTTATGGTTAACCCACTACTTCCTTACGCCTTCCCACTTCCTAACGCTTTATTTTGAAAAGTTGTTTTTACGGGTTAACACAGTTTGGATCGGATTACATTTTCAACCACTTCTCGTATAAGACTTTTTTTTGAATAGCTATGCTATATAAATAATTGTATTAAGCGAAGTAGTGCAGCATTTTTAATGATGGGCTGTGTTTCACCGTGCGGCAAAGCCCTTAAATTTATAGCGCTTCGCGAGAATGACTCTGACGTTGCTATTTTAAAATATTTTCCACTAGTAATTATTTTTGTTGTAATTCATAAATATTCGCGTAATAACACGGCGCACTATTATTATTCCATTACCTGGCTTTCTATCCCGGAAAATTATCAAAAAACCCTTTTTTTAGGGCTGTTACAATGGTCTGTACCCGTTAAGTCGAACTGCTTACAATTACAAAAAGGTCAGCAATTAGCTTTTTTTGTTTAAATTATAATCTTGAAAAAATGTTGTAAAGATTAATCTGAAGTTTTTCTTTAAGTGCAATTCGAAAAAAGCTCTATATTTACAAAGAGACTGTAGTTGCCAGTTGATATAATTACCTGGAACAAGTGAACAGTGGTCCACTATTAAATACCATACGCCATATCGTGTTGTTCATTTAACGACGTTTCAAAATAAGGTTTTGTATGGGATGTGGTCCGGTCCAAACCACTTGTAATAGCTCTTGTTCGTAGGCCAAAACCGATCGGTGTACCAAATTTCAGCAAAACGTTTCGAAAATTGCGATCTGTAGTTAAATACAAGAAAACGAGACAAACAGATAGACAGACGGACGCAAAGACAAGCTTAGATCAGTATAACAAAAGGTGACCTTATCGTAAGTCTTCGTAGGTGCTGCATAGACAGGCCCAAACTTAATATACTCTTGTACCATAAGCGATGTAGCATATGAAAAATGATGTCGGCATTTTTATAAATTTTGAAATGATCTTAGATAATGTCCATTGAATACGGAATATCGTGTCATATGTTAATAGTTCTTTAGTCTTAAAAGAGATGATATCGTCGTTTACTAAAGTCTTTTCTTATTTTAGGAATTCGATTTAAGTTGAATATAATTTTTTTTGCTTTTTTCCAAGTTCAATGTTTTCTTCTATCCTAGTGAAAAGATATGGTGGCCGTTCCAAGTTTATCTACTATTGAAACGTTTGATTACCGAGGATCTGCGCAATATGCAACCAGGTCTCATAGGTCTAGGATTATTTATGGTATGTTACCTCGTAGTACAAATTATATCTTTAGTCTTATAAATCTGAATGTTTCCTTTTTTCTATTTGCCCAGGTTACTTCGGTGACTTTGGCGATTATGTATTCCGGTATAGTTCTTATGACTCAGACTTCCATACAAGACATAGATGGTTCAATTTTTATGCTTAGCAATGAGATTGTATTCACATTTTCGTATGGTGTCGCTTATGTGTTTCCTTCCGCCTTACCTATAATCCGTCGCGAAGTAGGCGAGGGCACGTACAGTCTTTCCGCTTATTACGTAGCAGTCGTCTTGGCTTATCTACCAGTCGCTTTCTTTAAAAGCTTTCTTTTCTTCTCTGTCGTTTATGGTTTCATTTATTTCGAACGTGGTTTTACATTATTCCTAAGCATGGGCTTAGTTTTAAGTCTTTCCGCGATTGTTGCCACCGGTTATGGTCTTTTCATATCGAGTATTTTTGAAACGGAAAAAATGTCCACTGAATGTGCTGCGCCCTTCGATTTACTTTTCCTCATCTTTGGCGGAGCATATTATAATGTGGATTCTCTACCATTCCTTAAATATTTATCATTGTTTTTCTATTCGAATGAAGCTTTAATGTATTCATTTTGGATAAACGTGGATAATATAGGTAAAGCATTAATTTGAAATTAACTTGTTTTATAAAGTAACCACTCGTTTTCTTTTTCAGAGTGTTCCGAGAACGTTGAACATCCTTGCTTTAAAAATGGTTATGAGATTTTACAGCACAGTTCTTATCGCACTGATCCAGGGACCTTCTGGTTCGACTGCATCGGTCTGTTAATAATAGCTGCAATCTTTAATATATTAGCTTTCTGTTTTATACGAAAATATGTTAAACGATGTGGTTATTATTAGAAATATATGCAAACAATCGATTAACGAAGGAATGCCTTTTTTTAATGCTTTACATTTTGATAACGCACTCTATGGCGTTAGTAAGTAAATTTATGGCTGAGAAGCTTGAGATCTGTAATTGAAGTCATCTATTTCTACCCCGTTCGTCAGTCTTTCTGTCACGGAAGTAGAATTTGGAAAATGGGTTTGAAAGAAAACTGATTCTCATCATTTTAAAATATTTAAAATATGTGTGTGTTTGATAACGGAATACAATTCTTGAAGGCTTAATGTCACTATTAAGCCACGTGTTGTAATGATATGTGCAGAGAGCTTATACATATTTTGGACAGCAATAATTTGCGATATTCCTAACTTAAATCTAACTTAACTAAATGTAGGCCTAATGTAAGCGATATTTCCACAACAAATGTAATAAATCCACAATTTGAAAAAAATATCTATCGCGGGCTCAAATTTCAAGTGCGCTAGAGTTTACTATGCTGATGAATGCCCAGTCGGTAAAGGGATAACATAGTAGCCGATTTTGGAAACCAATTGCGACCATAATTAAAATTCTTGAAGTCAAATTAACGCTTACCGATAGGGCACACACCCATTAGGCAGCACCCACCTTCCTATTTCTTTCTCTTTCCTCAATTCTTTCGGATCGTTCTCGTGTTAAATGTATACAGGACATTACTTAAGTATTTGGTCATCTTAAAAAAATTATATATACGTATATGTAAACGTTCCAGCACGGGATGATTCGCTTATAAATAAAAAGAATAAAGCGCCACAACAATGTGAACTTTCGATTTGGGAAAAATAAGTACACATTTTCTGTTTAAAAGGTCATTCACTGTACCGGAAAAAAGTTGTGATTGATCAACTGGCGGCCTTGGAGTTAGAAGTTTTCGGTATTTGTACGCATTGGTGGAGGTAAATATAAGTATCTCACTTTCAGGTTTCATACCTGTCTGAGATAACGGTGTAGATAAATAGAAATTTCCCACTTATTTTATTTAAATTTAAAAAAAATTGCTTTTAATTTTGAACGGACTAAGTAGATAGAATTCCTTTTTGAAAAATATAAAAAATTGAAACAATTTTCTAACGAGAGCCCTTCCAATAAATATTTGAGAAGCCTTTAATATTACAGTAAGCATTTGTTTAATATACTTTAAAATTGTAACCAATAATTGCATCTTACTTGTTATTTTCCTTTCATACAGTAAGTATATGCTCGTACATGAACCACGCAATCAATTAATAACGACTTTGCTGTTCATGCACTTAAACGATATAACAAAAGTAGAAAAAGAACGTTAAAGTTTTACTGTGATCTCCCAGCACGAATCTAAGAATGGTAGTCCAAATTACTACAAGCACTTTATCGCTTTACCGTCACCATAATAAATTTCGGCCTGTTCCTCCAAAGGTTGTCAAGATTTACATGATATCGACTCATTCAGGCACCTTTCCTGCTCTGTACTTTCGTTAAGATTTTCGACATTCAATTATAAATTACAAACTTATAAATATGTAAAAAAACCTCTCTTCCCCCTAGATGCTAAGTATTACTTATTAAAATTTCTTTTTCACCCCGAAACTTCTCAACTCTTGTAATTCAATACTCGGAAAAGACAATTAAAAAGATATGGCGAAAAAATCAAAAGATACTAATTCGCAATTAGCCCCTGTATATATATTGCAAAGGAAAGTCTCCATAAAAGCCCGATTCAAACCAACGTGGGCTTTAAAAGTCAAGTCTTGCGGTATTTCACTCTCAATACACAGAAAAGCATTTACATCAAACTTCGTCTTCCGAGAACTAATCATAGAGGAAAGTAGCTTTTTACAGACCGTTGTAAGAGTGACGGCTTGTCGTTTATCGATGCGGCAGTAGATACCACATGGCAAGTCCTATACGAAAACGCTTCAATATTTAGAACCGAAGATAGAGTTATTCTTCAAACCATAAATCTTGCTCAGATAGCTAGTTTTCGGTTGTAAAAGTTATTCGAAATCCTTTAAATTCCAATTGGAGCATCATTAACAAAGTAAGTAATACCATTGCCACTTATGGAGACCTAATTCAAATTTTGTGCATTCCGCAGCATATTGATCTCTAGGGAATTGAGTGAATAATCCTAGTACTCTCTCGGTACTCTCGGCAGCTTTAACTAAGAAATCGACTTTTTCAATTTACAATTTACCTCCTCCAACGAACAGAACCTTACGATTAAATGTCCAGCACAGTGCCTAATCCTGAAGATACCTACGGTACATAACATACTATAAATAAAATATAAAAAAGAGCCAATAGTCTCAGTTGCTAGTGCTTATCCTACTTTTATTCGTAGAACAATCTGAATGAATTATAATAATGACAATAATAATTTTAGGCTAAGAAAAATTCGAATTTATCTTGGGACATTTGCTGATCGTAGGTTACTTTTTATATCCTACACCACTTATCAAGAAGGACTTGAGATACACTCAACTTTTGTGGTGCCGATTGAATCAGAAAGTGATTATGATTTGGATTGTCTGTGCACTTGTCTGACTGTCCGTCTTTCGGCCGTCCGTCCTATATTCTTGTGTTGAACCTGCAGCTGTTAATTTTTGAGATATTTTGATGAAATTAAGCACATCGACATGTTTCGTCCAAAGGGGCAACGCTATTGAAAATAGTTCCGATACGAGTACTCTTTCGATCATTTCCCCTGTAACAGCTGTTTTTGAAAAGTCTGCATATTAAGTAAAGCAGAGTAAGGTGTTTAATGGTAGCACTTGGTCTACTATAAAGTTTTTGATTGTTTTTTTTTTTGTGTTCTTGCAGAAGGCTATGTTTCAAAGAGTTAATAAATTCAATAAATCCCATTTTGTGGATATGAAAAAAAAATTCGTACAAATTTAATAAAGTTTTTAAAGTCTCTTTGTGTTTTTCCTTCTCCCTTATATTGTCATAGTGAAGCTGCTTAGTATTGCGATTAAAGCAGCGTCTACATGTTTGTACTGTTGATTTGAATTATTTTGGAAAAAATGCCATAATAAAAACTTTCTTATCAACTTTCCTACAATTTGTTGCAAAATTGAGTAAATGTAAGCAAAAAAAAAAAAGAAAAAACTTGTTGTCTTATTTGAATTTTTGGAAATATATTTCGAGGTTACATTTTTGGCTTCAAGATTTGTTTGGCAGAAAGTTATAATTGAAAATTTTCAACTTTAATATAACTCTCAGAGCTTTTCACTTTTCCCTCTCTATGCTTTACTCCCCTCTTCGCCGTTTCTTCTCTAGACTCTTAGGCCGTGCATATCCAATAACAAGTCATGTTCTTCTCGTCTCTTTTCCATTTAAATGAATGAATGAATGAATGAATGAATAAATGAATGAATATTCCTTTAGGAGTAGAAATACAGAAATAAAACACTGACATCATGAATTTGTATAAATTGTACTTTCTACAGCAATTGCTGTTCAAAGTAAAACTTTAACTCTTTGTCAACTTGTGTGCATTTGTTGAGTTTTAGTTTTTGGCAGAAAACTTTTTCCATTTTTATTACTTCTTAAATTATTGAAACTCTTCTCTTACTTGGTTTTTTTCCTTTTTTTTTTTTTTTTTTTTTTTTTTTTTTTTTTTTTTTTTTTTTTTTTT
>CCAG010001083.1:0-14642 GCA_001077435.1 Glossina morsitans morsitans | reverse complement strand
TTTTGTTTTTTGGGAGAAACTTTTTTCCTTTTTTTTTCTTTTTTAAATATTTGAAACCTTTTCTTTTTTTGGTTTTTTTCCTTTTTTTTTTTTTTTTTTTTTTTTCTTCTTTGTCATCTTTCTTTTTATCTATTTCTTCTTCTTACTCTTTAAAATTTTTAACAGTTATTCTTAGTAAGTTTCCCATTTCGGTATCTCTCTCGTTTTCCTCGATCTTACTCATTCACATGTGTACGTGCCTGTGTGTGTGTGTGTGTGTGTGTTTATGTGCATGTAACATACAAACGTTTGCTTAAATGCTTGCTTCTTGTATTTTTAATTTTTTATTATCGTCTGAAAAGTTTGAATTTTCTTTTGCTATTTTTCGTTATCATTCTAACAATAGTATTGAATTCATTTCATTCTTAAGTTAAAATTTATTTTTTATTTTTTTGTAAATTTTATTTAAATCAGTTTTCAACTTTTTTTCATGAGAAACTGCAAGAGTAAGAAGGATTATTATCTGCTTAAAGTATAAGATTTCTTAAAGGCTTTTACAAATCGGGTAAAATTTGTCAATGGGAGTAAAATAAACTTTAATGCTGTTCTGTTCCTTTTTAGAAGAAGAATAAAATTCATTTTCTACGATATATATATAAGAGATATACATATATATTTTTTTTTTTTTTTTTTTTTTTTTTTTTTTTTTTTTTTTAAGTATACTTGTTAAAAAGCTTAATAAGTGAAATATGTATATGTATATATATGTATATGTATATATGTATATAAATATATATATAAATGTATGTATATGTATGTATATGTAATTTTTTTATTACATATTTAATTTATAATTTATCCAAAAATACTATAGTGTGACGCGGCCAGCCACGAAATACAGTACCGGACTTCGCTTAACACAGTTGCTCATATAATGATTCTTTAAAATAAGGCTTTATATTGGAAGTGATCGAGAAAGCGCTCCCGTTCGAATCATTTCCAATAGCGCTCGCCTTTGAGCCAAAACATGTCAGTGCACCTGACTGAATAGAATAAAACAAGGGAAGACACCAGAAGGACGGGCGGACAGACAGCCTTAGATCGATTAAGAAAGTAACTCTAAATAAAAAGTTGAGCCTATGGAAAATTCTTTTGATTGTTGCATACATTCGTATAAGCTTGTATCCCAGCTGGTGTAGGATATAAAAATAAGTAGATATTACGGCAAGATGAGGCAAACAATAGCAGCTATTATTGTTCCCCAATAAATAAAAAGAAAGTATATGTACTTAGAAAATTCATTAAAATAATTTAATAATAATTTAATTTAATAAATTATATTCGCTTTTGAATAAAAAACATAGTACGCACCATTAGTTCGTTTACGTTATTCGACGGTAATTCATAGTAAAGATGCATTCAATCGACGTAAGGATAGTTTACTGTGTATATATGTGTGTATGTGTGTTTTTATATAGGTCGGCTAACGACTGCAGTTTGTTTAAATTGGTTTTTGCAGCTATTGTTTAGTTGTTGTAGCTCAATATCGTTGCAATACAAAAGTAAATCTGCATTAAGGAATAGCTCTTCAAGCACAAAATCCGCAAAATGAATCGGATTTTCAACTTGCGGAGCTTTATTGGGACATTCGCCATATTGATCTAGTTTAGTTTAAACATGATCCATCCATATACATATATATATATTTATTTCCTTTAAATCCTACATCACTTGTGGTACAAGAATGTGCGATGAACTCACCTCTTATCATACAAATCGATTCAGAAAGTGATTCCAAGCTTGTCTGCCCGTTTATCTATCTGGGTGCCTTGGTTTTTTGTGTTCAAGCTCACAATTTTACTACATATTTAGATAAAATTTCTACTAATTTGCCTTGGCTCAGGGACGAACGCTATTGAAAATGGTTCGGATGAATAACTATATTAAACGATATGGTGCAATGTATTTAATTGTGGACCGCGTCCCTCATTTTCAATTGTTTTTCTTTGAGCCGCATTGCTGAGCTTGCAGGTCCGCCTATAAAGAACATTTCCTAGAATATCACATCTATGTTACAAAATATTCTTCCTATTGTGAGCTTCATGTAATCGATCAATTTTTCTTTCGTGGATAAGCAGCATTCCCTTTGCGATATCTATGCCCAATTCTTAGACATATAGAACAACCATCGCGGTGTAACGCTACCAATAAAAACTGATGTGAAAGAGAGGATGGAGAGAACAAATACGAATGTAATATGCGAAAAGACGAGTCGTCGAGTAGATGAGAATCGCGACTACCATATAAGCGTTCGATGGTTCAAATCTCGCGCATCCACCAAGCTCCTCATCTCCTTTTTCTTCATCGTTTTCTTTCTGACCGTCGCCGTCTTAGGCGAAAATGTCATCCCCTGAGTGATTAATCACTTAAAAAAAAGGGTTTTTTCAAAACAATGTATTCTCTCGTATATTGGCTTGAAAAACGAAAGTTCATTCATTCTATTAAAAAATCCGTCGGAAAAATCCGTTGCGAGCGTTATTCATGAACGTGTGTAAGAGATTTCTCATCATTCTTTTCCCATAAGTGTTTAAGTTTTCATATAAAAACCGGTCACGATTTACTTTTACACACCAAGGGTGAACAGCGAATGCAGCCAATGGCTTTTGCAGTTATCTTTAAAAATAGTAGAAAAGTAAAGTGTCTGCAGAGATACAAAAGATTAAAAAATGTTCCTCTCGAGTCGAAGAGAGTTTCTTTATTCCTCACAGCAACCGATTCGCAAGCCGACTGTCGCTTCAAACAATACCACCCTTTGAGCTAAATATGTTTTCCTACCTAGGGTTTTGTACCCTACCTACTTCTAGAGTATATCAAGTTTTGAGAACGTATGTGAAACCCAGTAGAGTTTGACATTGGCTCACCTTCTATTATACCGATCGCTTTAGAATCATTTTCTGAATCGCTTTAAGTTTATCTGTCCGTTTGTCCGTCCAATGTTTTCCCTTGTTTTTTTGTATTCAATCTGCAGTTTTTCAGATATTTTGACGAAATTTTACACACTGACATCCTTGGCCCAAGCACGAACGCTATTGAAACCGATTTTAAGAAAACTGAATCCGTACATGATAAAAAGGTATAATTTTCAATATTTCATGGTGAAGATTGTTTCGTAGGAGTACAGTGACAAAAAAATCAAGCTGACTAAATTTGGACAACGTAGGTCTATTTTTTTGGATATCAGCGTATATAAGAAAAACTGGGAATTTACTTGCCAAAAAGTCCTCATCGTTAATATTTTATAATGAAAATTTGACATAAAACTTAAGTAGACAAAATTTGAACCACCTAGTCCTTGGATCCCACTTCATATTAGATTTCTCATGAACAGTTAATCCATTAGAAAAGTGTTTAATATTTAATATTTCTTGATGAAAATTGGTGCTTAGTAGTAATACAGCAAAAAAGTTAACGGTGCGGAGTTTGGATCACATAAGCCTAGTTGTTAGACCCCAACCAAGGCAGGGGTTATCATGAAGAGCAAACACTTGCATGGAGAGAAAGTTTATATTCTATAATATTGTTACGGAAATCCGAAATCCAGTTCATGCCAACTAATTGATTTTCCCAAATAATAAATTCCCTAGAGAGGGAAAACCCAACTACACATTCGCAGAAAACGATTAGCGGTAAAGCAGGTTAACGGATTAAAAATGAAGCCATGAACTTAGGTAATAGTAATATGCTTGTAAAAATGTATATAAATAGACTATTTGGGAAAGGCATGGTCAGGCGGACAAGAACATTTAAGTCCAAAAAGAATACTAGAGTTGAGAAGTCGAGAGTATTGCCAAAGTAAATTGTAAATAATCCTGGCCTTAAAGAAATTGATTGCAAATAAAGAAACTTGAAGTGAAAACGTGCAAGAGAATATTCACGATCTAGTGATGCGAACAGTATCGAGAAAAGCGAATTTCGTAACAATATTGAGGAAGAAAATTAAGTTTTTCTAAACTTGGATCACGCCATGCAAAGTTTTTTTGGCATCTTCGAGCATGCAGGCTTTCACGTTCAAGTGCGTCTTTGCATGAAAATAGTGTGTAATTTTTGTTGTATTACTACTAAAACGAGACGAGGAAAAAGATTAAGAAGCAGCTCGCAGCTTACATACAATTCACAAAGGCATTGTGACGTAGTGAAGTAATAGATCCGTGCAACTATATAATTGATTTATCTCTTTTGATATGAAAAACATAGTCACGATAATAAAGGATAACATTTTATTTTATTTATTTATTTATTTTTTTTGTTTTCTGCTTTCTGTTTTTTTTTTTTTCATGGGAAACCAGAACAATAAAGTTAATAGATCCTGTAAATAGTTAAAAAAAAAAAAAAAAAAAAAAATTTAAACGCGCACACAAGCATTGTTCTGTCATTTAAAATTTTTCCGTCAGCCCTTTAACATGAATTAAAATTACGCATAACTTAATATTTTGAAAAGATTGGGAGAGAGGGCGCACGAGAAATTCAAAGGCAGAAAAAAAAAAAACAAAGAAGTTGGCACACGTGCTAAAGTTTTAAATACTGAATCAGCAGATTACAATAACCAGACAACACAAAGGCATAGAAACATATATATATATATATAAATATTCATGTGTGTGTGTGTGTGTGTGTGTGTGTGTGTAGATGTTAGTATTCCTATAACTCTAATCAACAAAGCATTGAAATATTTTACTAACCAACAGCAAGAATGCAAGCAAATAAACCGAAACAATCCAGCAAGCAACCAAGCAAACAAGCAAACAAGCAAGCAAGCAAGCAACCAGGCAACCGTATGAATTAATACATTAACAAATGTCAAATCAATTGTCAGCCCACTCAGTACAGACAACTGGGCAGATAGATATAAACTAAACATACTTACAAACTATATATAAGCATGATTATTTGTTTGTGTGTGCGTGTGTGTGTGTGTGTGTGTGTATGTGCGTTTATCATGGAAGGCGGCGCATGTGTTGCATGCAACGTAACGCGTGCCAATTGCTGCTAATGTTTGCTTTTGCAAAATCTATGACGCATGATGAATATGAAGACAACAGAAAATTGTTAAAAACAAGCGAAAAATTTTAAGCCCAAAACATAATTAAGTTTTCATGAGTAAACAAAGCAAACACAGCAACAACAGCAACAACAACAAGGACAATAACAACATTAATATCTACAACGAATAGTTTTTGTCTCTTTGCATATTCATACATTAAATCTGATTGATATCATAAGAATGTGTGTCGCATATAGATGTATAGATATATGTAAATGGGATTGTATATCCACTTCAGTCCAGATAAGAATCAATTTGCGACAATTCATATGAATTCATTTCAGCAAGAAAAGCAAAGAAAAAAACAAATATCTTTGACAACATTTGTGAGTGAGTTATGGCTAAGGGTGTTTATTACATCGACGCAAAGGCGGAAAATTGTTCGGATAAAGGGTGAAAGGCATTTTTAATTTTCGGGGCCGCCTTCACCAAAAAGTCCTAACCCTTTTCGAGATCTTTTTACATTCATTCAATTCATAGTTCCTTCTCCTCGACCCTCTAAACGGACTAGTACTCGTGTGAACTTGCAATTGGCAACTCTAGCTGTGATCGTATGTATGTGTTTAAGCCCGCGATTATTTTGTATAACATTTATTAAATAATAATAAATAAAGTCGGTACTTGTGGCTTGGAATACTAATTTCGGACTTTCTGTCATTTCTATCATTCTATTATTAAACCCATCGTCATAAGTGTATGCTGTACTTTTGAGAGGTTGGTAAGGTCTCGTTTGATTAAAATCGATTACTTTTAAATTATTGTTGATCTGTTCGTCGATCTGTCTTTTTATTTTATTTTATTGATTGGTTGATGGAATCTTTGTACTCTGGGTTTAAAGACTCCTTTACTTTTCGTTGGCGTCTCTAGCGCAGTCTAAATTAAACCTTGAATTTCCAAGCAATTTATCTATTAAACTGTAGTTTCGTAATCTCAAACATCAAGGTAGTCCCAATGCTTTTACATTAGAGTTATTCGAACGTTTGTCTCAATCCTCTATACTGTTTTTTTAGGTTGCTTAAGGTGCGGCCTTCAGTACTTGCAGTGAATATTTGTGAAGGGCTTCATGTTTAGATAGCTGTGTTCAGGGGTTACCCGATTCCGTTAGTCATATTTGTTTAAGTCAATTCTGCTGCGTAGTCGAGTAGATAGGATTCACAACTACCAAGTCGGGGTTCAAATTTCTCTGTCGTAGACCGTACTTGGTCGCAGATAAAGGTATAATGTTTACCTACTAGGGAAAGACCAACTGGGCCGCGGCTCCGACCTATCTCCTCTTCTTCTACTTTCTCGCCATTACCATGTCGCATGTATAGTGGACATCCCCTGAGTGTTTGTTTGTAACATTTGTCTTGATATGACTGTCGAACTTTTATTGAAAACACAAAAGTTAAAATTTTTCTTTAATTTATTTTTTCGTTTCAAAAACTGGAAAGCATTGAAAGATATGTCTAAAAAAACAGTAGATGTAAGTGCACTGAGTGACAGAATGCGTTCAAATTTTCCAGAGTATCTTGTTCAGTCAACTGGGAAACAACAAATTTAAAGAAATTTTTGCGCGTATTTGAATTAATAAATTCCTACATACATAGAATGTGATGCTATAATTAAAACATTGGAGAGCTTTTCCGTTTAAATAGTGCGGACATTGTTTTCTATACGTTGGTTGCATCTTAAACGAGGTAAAGTTTTATACCTTCATATTGAGTTCATCTTCAGCTCATCTTCAGAAATGAGTTTGCTTACATTTCACCTGTTAATGATAAATGTAATGGCAACTCGTCCTTTTCTGTTATGTTTGTATGTCAACACATTGTACTAGGTTATAATTAGGTTAGGTTAGGTTATAATCAGACTTTTTTCTCGGCAGCTGAAGCCGGACAAATATAGCAGTTGCCGAACGATATGACTATTATCGCGATGCGAAAATCAGGAGGTATTGTAGCAAATCAAGTTAACTTAAAAAAGAAGAAAAAACTCATTGAATTCTTGAACATTTTTAATTCAGTTGAGTGAACAAAAAAAAAAAAAAACAACATCAAATATTAAAAAGAATGCAAAAAAAAGCATATATTCTTTCAGATTTTAGTTTTCAATTTCTAATAAGAAAACACTATATATGTACACTCGTGTTTTAATCAAGAAAACCAAAAAAAAAAAAAAAAAATATGATGAAAAAGTGCTGAAGGTGATTGACTTTCAAGCAGAAAATAAATGCTAATGCAAGCAGAGAAAAGAACGACGGCAATCAATTAAGAAAAGAATTGGAAAATCTTGGAAAGATCCCAAGAGTCCGCGACATTGCCGGAAATATAATTTTACATATCACTGAAAGACTACAAATTGATGAATTTTGTGCATCCCTTGCTATCATTTGCTGTTCCAACCAATGCTAATAAGCTGGTTGTTCGAGCTACATTTGAAGCAAACATCTGAACGCACTTTTCAATATGTCTTTTAAATTTATTAGTTATTGTTTTTACGGTATAAGTTGTGAAACAAACTATGAACGACGTAAGCGCTTCCGACGGTGTATCACGCAAGTCGTTATTATATTATACAAATTGATTTTTTTTTATATCCTCTGTTTGTTATTACGTTAGTTTTACCTAATATAAAAAAATTAATTAATTATTAATTAATTAATTAATTAATTAGTTACTAATTAATTATTAGTAAGTAATTCATTTAATTTGCATTACCCATTTAATTTTTTTTCAACTGATTTTTTTATTATAATCAATTCTCCTTCCAATGGTTAATTAATTACGATGTATTTCGATTAATTCCTTTGATCCTGACACGTACGCATACAAACCTAAACACACCCTAGAAAATTCTATAGGGCAAATTTCACTATTGAGCCCTTCCCCATTTTTTGGCGGACTACCCTAATTTACTTTCTCGGGCCCTTAAGGTATGCTACAGTATCTGCGTATAGTTATGGTAAATTTTTCTCATGCAAAAAAAGCACGGCTTTGATGTCTTACAACTTTTTGATATATTCAAGCATTTTATATGAACTAAGTTGCTTTTTGGTTTATTCCCAAAGCATACAATGTTTAAAAGATGCATTAATTGAATCAACAAATCATTTTGCAGGACTGTGCAGGACAATGGCAAACGAAAAGATTTCGAAAACTTTTCAGAATACCTCATAAGCTACTGGAGCTGTGGAGAATTGCGTACCTACGCTTAGTCATTGGTTTCCACATGGGCCATAACTCAGTTAACGCCTTAAAAGCCTGCGAACCTTTTTCAGTAAATTATCTGTTGTTGGTTTGCTGACCCGTAGAACTTTATCCTCAACTTCGAAATCAAATTTAGGTAAGACGAACAAAAACGAAGACTTGATTACAAAACAATGTCTTTTCAAAGTCTTACCTAATATTACTTTCTTACACACTAATAAGGTTGTACCGGAAAATTGTATCCCTTTGCCGTTACAAAAATCTTCAACAAATATGGGCATATTCATATGATGGGTATTTGGCCCCCTATTTTCTTCTATTTCTTATACAAATTTTTGGTTTCAATACAAGTTCTTGCTTCTCCGTTAAGTATATAGGAAAATATGGATATCTCAGATATCGATTTGTGCATACTCTGCTAAAGAACGACTGCAAAGTCTTATTACATTTTGTGTAAATGCCTGGTCATCTTCAGAAGCGCACGCGAGATGATTGCTGTTGGTCTTATGAAACCGAATATCGCGCTCTGAAGGAGCTTTGGCGAGGACAATGCCGATATGGATAGGGGTAATCGCTTTGCAGTACGTATTACTCATATCCAACAATATAAATTTAATATATAAGTAGCTTCCCAACACATCTGGGAGTTACATAAGTTTTTTTCTTTTAATATGACTAATCTCTAAGCAGATGTCGTCCATCCGTGTGGCACGATGACTGTCAAAAAGAAGATAGGGAAGAGAAAGAAATAAAAAGGTGGCGGCTGTGGACTAGTGGTTATGTGCCTTTACCGACTGAGCGCTCACTATATCTACGACCAAAGACAACTTTACCGCACGTGAGATTAGAATACACAAGTTATGACTTGGTGGTTAGAAATCTGCGGGGAAAACATTAGAATGGAACTACCCAGCGGATTCTCATACCAGGCAGGTGGTTTCTTCTGGAAAAAGGGCGAAATTTTAAGGAAAAAATTCATTACCCCCAGAGGGTCGAAAGCGTCTATCAGGCAAAAAAAAAAAATTTTTTTTTTCAAATTTTCTAAAGGTTTCGTCGCAGGTTTCGCTACGTATAGCGTACACAGGGATGCCATTTCCTTAGACCATCTATTTTATGTTATAAAAATTAAACGTTTATGATTATATAACACATTACGTCTACATTAGCACATTAAGCTACATAAGAAGAAGAACAAGTAATGACCTTTGTTTAGAATTTTTTTGAAAACTATGTGATGTGTGAGGCCCTCTAAGCAGAGTTATTCCAAACCTGTGCAAATAAATGTGTGCCTATGTCGAAAAGTACTTCAAAATGTTGTAAAATTAACAAAACAAAGAAAAACTTTGTTTTGCTTTAAAGTTTATTTAAACACATGTACAAACAAATGTTGATTTTTATTTCAGATTAACTACAGAATTCTGTTTGCGCGGTACGAGAGAGAGAGAGAGAGAGAGAGAGAGAAAAGCCGACATAGAGTTAAAGTTGCGTTATGTTTATAAGCGAATACAGTAGAAAAACATCAAACACAACAACATGAAGTTAAGCACTCTGCTCATAACTGTATTAAATATACGCAAATTTGTACATATATATACATATATAGGCTGATGTTGGTGTATCGTTCACCAGTTGATTACCAGCTGCAGCAACCAACTAAATCGACCGACCAATAAATGTCTGCGATATTTTCTGAACGAACTTACAAGTATTTACACACATTTATTTGCACACATACACACGTACACACGCATAAACACAGAGACACACGCATACACACCGAATAAATTGAATTCTAACAGACACTCAACAAATGTTTAACGTTATTCATATGTCGGTGTTTACCAACACATGCGAGCGCTGTTAATGTACTACATATCGCTATCACTACGAACCCCGTTACATTAAGAGTTTTTACATGAAAGCAAACACGTGCTCTCAAGTTGTGTTCAGCAGACGTCATAGAGCAGTAGAGAAAAGCTATTATGTGAAAAGCTTTGTAGCCTTGTCTCGTGCAAGTTAAACGGGAGTGGGTTGAGAAGACGTTTGCGGGTGCAAATGGGGCTTGGCCGACGACTGATACTGTGCAACCAAATCATTGTTGGCTGTTATTGTCTGTTTGTCTGTCTTTCTGTCTGTTTGTCTTATGTTTGGTAGGCTTGTAGGTCTTGATTTTGTTGTTCTTATTGTTGTTAATGTGTATTCTGTGGATTTTTTTTTCCTTTTTTACATACTTATATATATGTATATACACGTTGATTGCACATGGCCTTTTGTGTTGTGTTGGCTGATTGGTATGTTTTGGTATGTGACTCATGTGCATTTGTGTCGTTTTCTTTCAACGTATGTAGGCCCGTTGGCATGTGAATATTTTTGCATTTCATGGTGTGTTTTCGCTTTATTTGTTTGTCTGCTCTATTAACGCTTGTTTTGTTTTGTTCTGCAAATTTTACCGGCTTGGTAGTATATATGTATATATATATATATATATATATATATATATATATGAATAAAAATATATTTACATATATTATATATCCGGCCATACGTTATAAGCCTAATGTCGGTTTATTGGTAAAAGAAGGAGCAAAAAGTTGCAGAGGGAAGATTCTATTTGGACTCTTAACAATCACATATCATAAATATGTTTTTCTTTTTCTCTGTAGTTCGCTTTTAAATCCTTTAGGCTTCATTTGGCTTACATTTCTCTACCAGTTCGCATAATAGAGCCCAAGATGCCAGTGTAAGCATACAAAGCTTACTTATAAAAAATTGAACAAAGGTAACAGATGAGCCAACCGCTTGCAAACCAATAACAATTTAAGTTTGTAAGTCTTTAACACTAGAGCTTGAACGAAATCGTCAAAATAATAATTAGTCCGAACTTTAAAAAAAAGTTAATAAAGAATTTACAATGTTTTCGAAATTTTTCATCAATCGACCTTAGATTTTACACACGATTTATTTATGACTTTTATACTTCTTTTTTGCCGAAAGTCGGCAAATTCTCATCAATGGGTCTTAAGCGTTAAGAGAAATCCCGTATAACTCGATGAAATAAATTGTAAACGTGGCACTCTTCACCAAGAGTTTATCAACATGGACGTCGTCTACTGCATTCGAACGTAAGCTTTAGGTCGCATTTAAAACCCTATGTCAGTCTCCCTTATAAGTCACAATAAACACACTAAACCCTTTTGTACCCGTCAACGGCGGATGAAGGGAAGGAAGTTTCAGAGATCTTACAAAGTATATGTACGCTTGATCAGCATCACATTTTGACTCGACTTAACTATGCCCGTTTGTCCGGTTGCTCGGTTGTTTGTCTGCCCCTCTGTGTAATGTCTATCGTAAACATTCTCCTGGCCGACAAAAATGAGACTAGCAACCTCAAATTTTGCAGAAACATTGGAAGTTCTTGCACGTAGGTTGGTATTGAAAATGGGTCCAATCGATAGCACGTAAGCCTCTGTTTTTTAAAAAGAATGAAAAATTGTTTTTTTTTTCTCATTACTCATAAACTGCAGCAGGTGAATCAACAAATAGTTGAACGTCTATTCTATGGGCGATGCTGTAGGCAAAAATTGACCATGCCTACGCAATATTATAGTGCATTAAAATTTCATTTCTTTTCCAATACCTATATAAAGGGCTGAAGCAAGCTTCAAAAAAACCCAATAAATTGTATAAAGTCTTGGCCAGTTTCAAATTCCGGCTGGATCTAGGCGTGCCCGTCTATCCTATGAAGTATTTGTAGTAAATATTCTCCCTATCGCAAAAATGCAGATATCGGAAAAAGAATTAGAACAACAAAACCGGCAACAGGATGGTGAGCCCCTTTGCGTTTTTGTTGTTACTCATAAAGTACGGCACCATATAAATTTCCATTTGTTTTTTTAATAAAAACGATCAACCGGGCCCTCGCAATATTATAGAGTATGCAAATTTGGTTCTTTTCCAGTCTTTTCGTCTTTTTTAGCACAGCGGTGCTGGGTACAAAAGGTACGTTCAAATTAACGATTTGCGTAGATTGATGTACATTTCCGAAGTCGCATAAAATCCGTTGACTTTGATTTAGATCGAATAGAAAATCAGTAATATTGCTGGCATCTTGGAGGTGTTTGCCAGCTCCGCTCGATGCTACGCCAATCACAGTACATCTTCATTGATTTGAGCTTCAAGCCAATTGTCAAGACTTTGTCAAGGATCCTTCCACTTCCATCTCAACATCCCAAATAGTCTTCCCAACAAGCTTTCCACGAAAGTATATTTGTAGGAATGAAACCACTATGTTTTTCGCTCTTCTACTCTCCAAGTTCTTTTATTTGATACCCAAATTAATGGCGTTGTCTACCAAATTCATTTTTAAATTAACCCATTTTTAGGCCGATAATATGTCGTAAACGGCAAAATATTTACTTTGAGGTCAAAAGTCACCTGAAGCAAGGTTTTGCGGGCAAAGAATGAAAATTTTATACACCTGGAATCATGCTACTGCCAGAAAGACGGCAGAACGTATTAGACTAGAAGGGACAATACATAATTCAATAATATATTTATCTACTATAAGAAAATTGTCTTTCATTTTCATAAAAACAAACGAAATGATTTTCCGAACAACCTAATAACTAATCTATTTCTTTTTTCTCAATGTTCGGTGAAAATCTTCTTATTTACGATAAAATCAAAATAAAAGCAAAAATCAATTGAAAAACAAAACACGAAATCGTGTTGTATCGAAACCGTGTTAAAACCGTGTCCGGGTAACGCCTTTATATTCGGCTCTTATTTTGCATAATTACCTATGAAGAGTTGAGAAATCGTATAGAAATCGTACGAAGTAAAATATATGCGACATGTAAGCAGGAAGACGTATGCATCTTCTGTCTGCCTTGCAATGAAATGTCGTACCCAAGCTGATGGGTGATCTGTAGAAATAGATTCTAGTCAAACTAAACAGAATATAATATTTTTCTTGTTCTCACTTTGACTTTGTTCTTGTCCTTCTCCATTTCCAGTGGCCCATTCCAGAGACCATTTACTATAAATAAGCCGTCAATTTCGAACCCGTTCACTTGTATTCATAAGAAATTTCAACACATATTTTTTATGCTACCTCGAATTTATTTTAGATGACGACTATTTATAAGTCGCTTTAATGTATTTATTTCTTTTATCTATTGCTTATTATTTTTACATTATTTTGTTTTTTTTCTTTATGATTTTTTTTAAAAACTAAAAAAACATTTGTTTAAAAATTTCATGGAATTTAGGAAACCTTGTATTCTCCTCATAAGTATATGCTAGGCTATACATGTATGTATGTATGTATTGTGTATGTATGTATGTTAATGTAATGTACATCATTTTCCATTAAATGCTTTCATATAATCAAAGTATTACTCAGAGCATACATTATGAATTATTCTAATTATCAATTGAATCATCATAAAATCTAATAAACATATGACGGAAAATAAGTAAGTATTTAACGAGCTTTTTTTTTTTTTTTTTTTTTTTTTTTTTAAATCGTATATACACACTCTCTAATTAATTTTACCAAGTACGGATATGGTGATAAATTTTTATTATACAATATGTTTCGCTTTATTTTTTTTTTTTGTGTTTTTTTTTTTTCTTTCTATAATAATATCGATTTCTAAATATGTTCAAATAAACAAAAGTATAATAACAATATTAATATATAGAACATCGTTTATATACCGTAAAGAAAGACAGAGTGAGAGAGAAAGAGAGAGAGAACGAGACCGAGATTCATAGAAACATTCGTATACTAAGAAAACGTTTCGAAATAAACAAATTCTAATTAAATAAACAAAATAGCGACAAAATCACCTAAAGATATTAAAAACAAATTTATATTTAGCTTAAGTCGAATCTTTTAACAGACATTATGATCATTATCAATCAATGTAATATCTGACGCAAATGCAATAAATTACAAGGAAACTTTTTGCATTAAAAATATACGATAATACCAGGAGTAATATGCTATGTAAGCATTAGCCTACACTTAGTATATTTTACATAATGCGCCTGAACGCACTACGCGCTATACGCAAGGATTTTTATATCAGGAAATTGAAAATACATGATAATACCAGAAGTAGTAACAAGGCATGTAAGCATAAGCATACCCTTTGCTTGGCTCTTAGTATATTTTACATAATATGCTTAAAGAGTCTAAACATTACATGCAAAGATATTTACATACGCTAAATGAAAAATTATGTGACAATGCCAGAAGGAGTAACATGCTTTGTAAGCATAAGCATACCCTTAGCATACTTTACATAATGCGCCTGAGAACACTACGCTCTATACGCGAGGATTATTACATCAGGAAATTGAAAATA
>CCAG010001072.1:0-10575 GCA_001077435.1 Glossina morsitans morsitans | reverse complement strand
CGTTATCTCCTATCCCAACCAAGTTCCTGAAAACAGTTTATTTTTAAACTGTTACTGATCGCCCGGTGTAGCATTAGTCGAAGTTTTTATTTCACGTTTCAAAGAAAAAAAAAAACAAATATTGGCATCTTCCTAATAAATTTCACTGCGGCTGAGCTCTCATGACTTAAGCGATGGATTCGTTTGTGTAGCAAATTATCCCTGAAAACCACTTCACATCGTCCTTAGCGACTTAGTGTTGTTTCGAATTAGAGATCTTTCGCTTCAGTTGATTGAATAAAAATTATTATATTTTTAGTCACTTCACCACACTTTGTGATGACTTTGTGCGGCTGTATGTGTGTGTAGTTATTATTTTTATAAAATTCAATTTAATTTGCCAGGTAAAAAAAATCATATATACATATATAAATATTCAACTTCATTTTGCCGTACTTTTGATACATGTCGAAAGCAGTGGTTTCCAATTTTGTGCTATCACGTCTGCTGGAAATAAATGTTCTCGCGCCATTTGTTCTTTTATTTTTTAATAGATGAAACAATGTAACTACGTATTACATAATAAAATACCTGCAGCGACGCTTACGAGAAAGGCTGCATACCGTCGGCCTGTAAGAAAAATCTTTACCTAATAACAAGAAGCAAAATTTTTATTACTTAATAAAGGGATTCCATTGGGTTTCTGTTAACGTTTTCATTCACATTTGTTCGTTGTCGCGAAATCAAACACGAATTAAGGTGTGTAACAGTTAATGTAAGCTATCAGAATAATTAAAATATATAATCAAAGTTTGACAAGCAACCGAAATGGCTATGAGAGTATGAAAATAATTGAAACAGTAGACTTAGTCTGAGAAAATCAGCCTGAGTGGCCGAAGGCAAAGAATCTCGACTAGCAACTCAATGGTGATGGGTTCGTATCTCAAGTGCGGTAGAATTTTGAATAAAGCTGATAGCCTTAGATGCCTAGTACTTTGAAACTTTAGTCTTATGTAATTGCGTTATGCGAAAAGAATAAAATTGAATTTTCTTTAAAAGTAGATAAATTTCTTCTGATTCTTCCACACTTCTGCGGACCTATAAAAACGCCAGAAGGGCTTAAGATAGAGCCATCTTTTATTATACTGATCGATTCAGAGTCATTTTCTAAATCGATCTAAACCTGTTTGTCCGTCTGATAGTGCAAGTTTATGTAAAAGCTACAAGTCGCAATTATTGAGATATCTTGATGAAATTTTGTACACGTAGGTTGGACGTATTTTGGTCCAACCTTTCCGACAACTCCCCATATAACGTTCTCTTACCAAAAGTCGTTATATGGACAAAAATACAATTTTCAAAATTTCCCGGCAAAAGTGACTAAATATTAACATTTCGGCATTCTAAATTGCTGTGAATACTTCGGACCTGGGCAATTTTTTGAACGCCCTGTTATATAAGCGTTCCTACGGAAATTGAAGATTTATATTATGGTAAAAAGGCCTAATTTCCAATATTTCATGTTGAAAGTTGGCTCGTGATAGTAAATTGACCTTACCGAGTTTGGAGCAGGTAAGTCTATTTTTTAGACACCATCGCACGTAAGGATTCCCCTGAAATGTGTGCGTTCTTAATTGTTTTTTTTTAATAACCGTTTAATTTTTTTCTTAAAGAAAAAAAGAAAGAAATCCAACCGTGCATTGATATGATTCTTAAGTTCTCGCACAAGAAAGGGTTAATAGCAGGAGATACGTGGACGCCTTTTATGTCGGTGTTGATTGTTTCTCGATTTTCGGCATAGGAGGAGGGAGAAAGAAAAAATATGAAAAGGTTGACGATGATGTAACATGCGTGGGAAAAAGGAATAAAGTTTCTAAAGTTTTATTGAAGACGGAAAAAACTATAAAATATTCCAAAAATAATAAATAAATCGGGAAATAAATTAAGAAATAGTAAAATGTTTTCATACTTTTCGTGATTGTGTCCTTTTTTTTTATCGGAAATACGAAGATAAATTGAAAATAGGAGTAACACAAATTTGGAAGAGAAATTTAACAAATTTGATTAAAAAGTCGTTCTTAAAAAAATACACAAAACCGAAGGGAGAAGGGAGTTGGGTGAGGAAAGGCTATAGCTTAAGGTTTCGCCCGTCCGCATTTTCGGTAAAGGGCGTAATTCGGTAAAGTACGTGTAACTTCTTCAGTATGACCGTCCTAGAAGTATCCGTGAGCAAAAATATGCCACGAACTAAATAGCTCAGCTATGGTACGTACACATAACTCATAGTCTTTCATTCCTCTTCAAGTGACAGTGCAAGATTGCCCTAAACTTTCTATAGATAACAGCTTTATAGACAAGAGGCCTGACAGGACACTTGCCGTCACAGTATATGCATTAAATATTATACATGCCTGCTATAGATTATATACCCTAGACCTTTTATAAGAAAATTTGCTTACATATCTATATATCGTCTGCGTACCAAATCAACTATCAATAATAGTTTTAATAGAACACATCAATCTATAAATCAAATCATACTTTAAGGAGACTGAGTAACACAAAGTACTTAGCGCTCATAAGTGAAATAATTTTTCTTTTCATTATTCTCGTCGAGTTCCCTATTCAAGGTAAGCATTTAAACGCGAACCAGCGTGTAAAAGTTAGCAAAACAATGCTTTCATTGCCCTTATTTGCTGAATTAAATTGAAGTCTTCCTTTCATCATTGTTTGCGCTTCGTAAGATTTGCAATTTTATCATGAAAGTATACCCTTCACTAACTGAAAATGATTAATTTACTCATCGAAATAGTCACTCTCACTTTACAGCTTCACATTCATTAAGTAACGCAAGTCATCTTCTCAGATAAAGCTCGTTTTCATCTGGCCTGTGTTTGTTTTAGAAAGGAATCGGATCACTCTTATAGAAAAACATTGTGCATGATGTTAGGAACGCATTTCAGAGAATATTTCTGAGATCTTGCTACAATAGAACAGAATGAACAATGACAAAGCGTTTTTGTCCCTTCCAATTTATTGAGACATAAGTTTATTACCTCGTATTCTGCTATCCAAAATTGACAAAATGGCGAAGGCAATGTCTCTCACGTTGAATGTTCAATCAAGAAGGAGAAAATGGACAATAGTCGTTTTTCTCGGTAATCATGGCAGGCATTGCCAACCATTAATATCCTCATTCCAAGTCAACTGATTATTAGATTAGATTCAAACGAAGTTGTGAACCTTATTCATAAAAAATCACGTATTCGAAACTCAAGACCAAAATATAGGTCGATTTCAATCCTCACACTTTTTTATACGTTGTTTATTAACGTAAGAAGTCAAGTCACGTTGTCTGGTCGAAACATTCAAAGTTGAAATTACTAATAAAATCGAAAGTGGAAGAAGCAAGGTTTACAAATGGACCTATATTTGGTTATATTCCAAGATATAGATTGTTTTGTTATATGGCCTCTTTTATAACTTTTAAAAAAATTTACAATTAATTTTATCTTTAATTTTAATAAAAACCAAACTAATTCAGTACTAATAAGAAGAACCAAAGATTGTTATTAAATATTCAGGTCATCATGCTATACTTCTTACATACACGTAAGTGTGGCTATATATTTTTAGTTAATGACGTTGCAGATGTATGCTGGATAAGCCCCGCTTATGGCCATTTGCATAAACCGGTAGTCTACGCAATCATCAATTTCATCATATCAATTTCTCATTTTAATAGATTTATTATTTGATTATGTCAACGAATGTAAACATCCACAGGCACACAATTTATTTCTGGTCTACATATTTGTATTATCTGGTGATTGATAAAATTGACAATTTATTGATGCCTGATGTAATAAAAACAAGAGAAGCTTTGGAATTAATTTGCAGCCTGTTCTGGCCATATGTTTGTTTTATAAATTTCATTATGATATCAAACCAAAACCTATTACCGGCTTATTCGCAAATGTGGTCGTCGTTTACTGATGATGCCATCACCATCCTGAGTATTTATAATAATTAATCATATTTTGTGTAAGCTTTCAACTGCATGAAGAGCAATTTGTTTCTTCTTGTCCTGAGAAAAGTTATTTCATTTTTCACATATTTTTATGTGAAGTAAATCCGATTTATAAAAGGTTTGTAACACATCGAAATAATAATCGAACAACCCATGATATATTCCAATTTTCTCTGTATCCGTTTGCCCTTCTCTTAAAATTAAAATAACGAGACAAAACACTAGAAAAGTACAAAAAAAATAAATTAGGCGCAGTTTCCTGCTTAATAATCTTGCAAGTTTTATTCAAAAATTAGTCTAATGGGTATTTGACCCGTTCACGATTAACAAGATAAATTTTCGCTCTTACATGAAATATTGTCTCTCACATTTGTCTTATATTGTTCTTTAACAGAGTCTAGGAATTACCTAAAGAGGTCTTAGAGCTCAACTAATGTTGCCACGGAATAAGCAAAGATAATACTGCGGGACAAAATAATTAAAATAATAAGTAAGACAGAATATGAACGGATATCTAATACGTATCGCCATATTGCATATACAAACGATTTCGTCCAAAATCGAAAAAAATGAATTTTTCAAATTTTTCCAAAAATTGTAAGGTCAAAGCGTCTTGACTACCGCCCGAAAAAGGGAGATTTATAATGCCTTTAGAGGATCGGGTATGAGTGATTTATTGCAGGAGGAAAACATCTCCATCCCTATGCAGGTGGCAAAAAGTGTAACCGAACATGTAACTGATATAGACTCCAGACAAAGTAAGCCTACTATTTTTACATACGCTGTTTTTCCTCATATATTAAATGCATTTTTTCAAACTATGCACTTTGAAAAAATCAAAAGTCGAAAAAGTTATAAATTATTGGATTAATGAGTTTAAAAAAATTCATTGTCTTATATCTATATTTTTACAATTCGATTGAGAATTATACAGTATCCCATAATGCATAAACAAGTGATATATAAAAAAAGAGCTTTTTTTTCAAATTTTTACAAAAATTGTAAGGTCGGGGGTCGTCAAAAATCGAAAAAAATGAATTTTTCAAATTTTTCAAATTTTTGCAAAAATTGACGTTTTGACCTCATACATGTTTCGCCTCGGTGGGAGCTGCTAGGTTAAGTTAGTCTTTAGCTATCATAATTTGAAGTCATCAGTAGAAAATGTATACTAAGATGACGTAGCGAATGATGGCCTTGCGGCATGTCAACTAAAAAATATTTGCTTCTGATAAGGTGAGCATAGACAACTTTGGGGGAAGTGCATATCAGGTGATTTTCGTCGTGGTCCGAGCAGAGCGACAAAAAGCCACTCAGGCGTCTTTGTTTAATATCTAGAGTAATTTTAATCTTAGTCTACCATCATCAGTGAATTAAAACTTATGCGAGACTTAGCTCTAGTGTTAATCAAAATATAAATCCCAATTCATCAATTTAAATGAGTGTAGACAAAGCAAGTAAATCCTTTATCGATTGTCCCAAGAAGATATAAATTTGCCTGTTGGACAAACAGCGAACTTCAACTCCGGCCGAGAAGAAGTTAACACTCACGATGTATTCATATATGAAAAAAGGTTTCTGCTCTCTGCCTTGCAGTAATGGCAGAGAATGGAAAATTCGGTCTCAACCACATATAATATCTTTCGCTCAGTTTTGTTATCTTATTATTATCTAATACGTCATTAAAAGTTCTAAGGAAGCAGAATTCCTTACCCGCTCCAGACGTTAAAGGAGTTGTTATTCAAATGTAAATAAAAATTAACTAACTCTAGTTAAGCTCCTTAAACTCTACGTTCTTACATTTAAACCACTAGTCTTCTTATCTACACTCAAAATTGTAATGCAACGCTGAATGACCTCGTTTTGCGGCTTTATATAAGTACTAATATAGCTTTCCATAAGTTACTCTCTCAAGTAAACATTAGCTTGTGAGTGGTAGAGTAAGTAAACACACCTTGTGGTGAAAGCTCTCGATACCAACTCATTGATGCGGCAGCCAACATCTGCAAAAGCAGCGCGCAAACAATGATCTTTCTCTAAGTTGTTCAGCAGCTGTCAAACTACTAGCTTCATTTTCGCAACGAGTCATATTTCTTCAATAAAAAGAAAACGAGGCTGCTCATAAATATGTTGGTTTTTTTCTTTCCCTTTGAAGTAGCTTCACGAATAAGGCCACTTTGTACTCTTCTTGAAATCCGCCAATATATGTTTGATATACCACAAAGAAACGAAGGTTCCGTTAACTTACCAAATAAATTTTTTGGAACGGACCGTTGGCCAGCTTTGAACGAAACCCCAGCTATAAATTGCACCCGTTACAAAGTTTAATGTAATTTTGTTAAGAAATTTGGCTGAAACTTTTGTATAGTATGTTAAATAAAAAATAGTATAAATGATCCATCATATATTTTTTGCTTTATTTAAAATTAATTATTTTAAACTTAAACAATAATTTTTCAGGCTAACATTTGATATCCGCCAACTCAAAACAAAATAAATAAACGGGAAGTATTTGTTTCTTTGTTATGTCATTCACAAGAACTATGTCGACGCTATCGTCATTAAAAAGAGCCAAAGCGGAAAAGACTTCTGCTTATTGAAGAAGTTTCCTAAAAAGTAGAAATATATAAACTAAAAAAATAAACTATTATATACTACAACGCACATTTTTCAAATGCAAAATTTGATATATTCATCCTTAAATTAAAACGTTACAGGCTTTTAACTATCATCAAATAGCGGCCAGAATACTTAAGAACTTCAAGTATAAGAGAAAAAAATGTTGGATATAAAGTAAGTTAAAATACTATAGCGACACACGGGCCGCCATTGAATGATTAAATTAAATGAGTCTCATATCCTTTTGGCTGTTGCACATGTCCGTGCAAATTTCACATCGCCTTGCAACGCAAATAGCACAGAGTATAAAGATTACAAAATAACTCCAAGCGACAGAATGAAGTTGTCTATGGTCTAGTTACGACTGCAATGGAAAAGGAATTGCAATAAGAAAAAAAATTAAACTTAGCTTATTCTCCACAACAAACAAATGCGACATAGGCTAGGACCGTCTTTACCTCGTCCAACCTCTGCTTATTTTCTGCCCCGACGCGCACCTCTTTGCCTTAAGTTGTTTTCCTCTGGCAGAATCAGGTTTTCATATTTTTCTTAGTTCTTTCCTTATTTAAATACGTATAAATGTATATAAAGTAAATGTACAATTCGACAAACGTGAATGTGTGTGACCACACATGTTCTTCATTTGTACCAAACAGCTATTTTTTTTGTGACAGTATTTTTTATAAATACAAAAATTTATTCCTGGTAGATATATGAATTTTACAGTTTTTATGCTTACACAATATGAGTGAGGACACGCAAGTTTATTTGTTTTTTCTTGCTGCGCTTTGCTTTTTTTTGTGTACTTTCTTTGCAGTTTTAATAATTGAAGAAAACTTCAGAGGCGCCATAGAGTATTTACATTCTTGATCTGCATCAAAATCTGAATCGTTGTAAACACGTCAGTCTGGATGTCTGTCTGTGCAACGCCTGCTTTAAAAATGTTTCTATTCGCAAAAATGAAGATTGAATGTAAATATGGTGTGAACATTGGAAATTCTTGCACGCAAATTGTCATTGAAAATGGGAAACATCAGCAAGAGGACAGGGCTAACAGTGCAACACAATTGCACTTTCTGAGTTTTACGCAATTCATAAACTGCAACGGATACAAGCTAAAAGTTTCTATGCTTGTTCTATAAAAATGGAAAAAATCAACCACGTCCATCCAATATTAGAGAGAATTGTAGTGCAGCTTTTTTTAAGGCCAAGGTCTTGGATATAAAAATGTCGGTCCAGCCAAATATAATTTCCCTATCATTCTCTAGTCATTTAAAAATTCTGCTCAAGCCCAATGTGTATTCGTTCTTATCTTAATATTAACGACGTTGCTTAGAAGTAGCTTGTGCGCGATATTTAATTGCAAAATAATAAGAAAATCTATTTATCGACCGTGTGATTTATTGTATCGGCGTACAACATATATTTACAAAACATATTTTTCTATTACTTTCTTGCACAGTATAGATAATCGGCCAATCTAGAAATAATATTTACATATACCGTCATATTTAGTGGACTGTCGAACTTGATACAGAAATGTTGTTGTAAAAAGTTGAAGGGATTTTTTAAAAGCTTCTATCGAAGAACTTTATAAGTTTGAGGCAATAAAAGGTACAATTCTCTGCGAATTATATGCGGACCTTCTAAAAAATTAGGTAGTTACTTGAGTTTAAACTTGCAAGAAAAATATTGTATTGAGTGTATAATCATAACTTCTGCAGACGATCAGAAACACACCGATTTCTTCTTTTCTGATGTTTAAAAGAACACTCATTTGAGTTTGGTGATGCCGCCCAAACTCTTAATACCTCTAACACACTTTCAAAACGAATGAGTGTTAAGAGTTATTGGAGTTGTACTTGACACAACAATAGCAAGCATTAGATAAAAAAGCAACAAAAAGGCAATCGCTTACTTCTGAACGGTACACTTCACTTTATTATCAGGAGTACATCTATACCAAAATGAGAAGGCACATATCTATATAAAAGCACATGCACTCAACACATATCTAAGTGTACGAGAATAGATGGAGACATGTTAGCTTTGTTTTTTGTTGTTGATAGTAAATCCGGTTAAGTTTTCTGTGCTTCCATACATATATTTTCAATTGGGCATTTGTATGAACTAAAAGGCAATGAAGTGTAAATACATCCGTAATTAAGTTAATTATGTGCTTAATGCATGTGACAAAATCAAATACGTGCAACTATGTCTTTGCAAATATGCTTATTGTTGTATAATCGAATGCGTAGACTTTGATATGAATCTCTAATTTGGACGATGAAAGGAGAAGGCATTTCCAAGCAGCTTAAACAAGTTGAGATATTGTGTGAGTGTTTTTGTATGTAACTCCTTATGCAGAACAGACAGATTGGCCGGATTGAATTTATGGTGGATACAAGCAAGCAACATGATTGAGTTATTATTGATCATAGCGAGATGTGAATAAATGAAACATAGCTACAATTATCTGCATTATTTTAAGCCGAGACAACTAAAAACCAAACAGTAGATATGTGTGTAACAAATATAATTTGTTATAAATGTGGAGAAACTTTTTATTATTATTATTATTATTATTTTATTGATTTTACCCAGAGAAATAATTTTTAAGATCAATGTCTTCAAGCTCTAGCATCATCTGTGGCTATCGGCTTTATTGAAAACTCTATTGCACTTGTGATTTGAACCCACGGCCATTGAGTGGTTAGTCGCCCACTCAGATGGATCATTATTAAAAGAAATGATGCCGTAGCAATAATTTATTTGTATTTAATTTAATTTTTTTTGGCATATTTCTGCAGTTTAGCACATCAAATAGGAGTTATTGTACGCGATGCGTTATCTGTTCGTTTTATAAGATTGGCTTCTGGAATTTCTTTAGCGAATATCTTCGTTGAAATTTATTGAAGCACTTCGTGGACGTAAAATTTAAAGGTCTTCAATATCGAATAAACGGTGAAAGGAAAAAAACTTATATTTTCCACCTACGTTGGCTTTTTTTCGTACATACACATTTACATATTAACCATAGATCATATGCATGAAAAACCACAGAATAGTTTATGCTTCTACTTTCCAAACGTTTGAGAGAATGCGATGTCATATCAAGAAACTATTGATAGAATCCGTGGCCATACAAATATTGAATATGAAAGAACCATATAAATTGCTGATAATTAACAGCGTTACAACAGCTATTGATAATACACACACAAGAAGTTCGTAAGAATTTCCCAATCTCAAATTTTAAAGAAAATGTTGGAAACTGTTGTATTTTGTCGTCACTGGCAATATGAGGATGAGAAACGGGTGTTAAACCAACCCCTTTCCTGCAGAATGAATAACAATAAAGTTTGCAATCGTCCTTTTAACTTATACAGAGGAAAAATTATTAATAAGTAGTTATTTTCTTTTTTTATTACCAATTTCAAAAGGTTTGCTACCAATTTCAAAATGGATACCCATTACTCATCATTTATTAATAATTTTTCCTCTACCTTGTTTTTCATTTTATTAGAATACCGTCCCCTCGCTCGTGTTATGGACTTCTATGAGCTTAAAGACAGCTTCTATATCATAATTGGCGGCGATAACTTCTTCTCCATATTTTTAAACTTGGCCGTTGTTCCCGCTGATGGAAATGCACTTTTGACCTTGGTGCATTCTTCCTTACGGCGATTTCCAGCGGTGGTGAAAAATGTGTGACACAAATCACAAAACTTTTTGGCGCTTTTGTCGCCGTTGTTGGACCAACCATTTTCCATGTACGCTTGGAACGTGTATATATACGCTGATGTCTGTATTGTTTTGCTCAAAGCGATTGATGTCGCAGTTGGTTATCGGCAATTTTAAGCCAGAGAAATGAATTCGAATGTTTCGATATTAAATGACAATCTCCCGAATGCTTCCAATTTTATAATTACTCGTGTCAGCTAACCTGC